>NJFT01000142.1:0-106958 GCA_002221725.1 Scedosporium boydii
CGTGAAGGAAAGTGAGTACACCATCTCGAGAACGAGTAGATATCGAGCCTTGTACCGCTACACATCGTCCCTCTGGCGATACATCAGGCCTTCTTTAAGAACAATCCTGGCATATCGCGGAAACTTAGAACTCATCACGAGTCCACGTCTTCTGCAGCACAGACTCTCCTAGTCGTTCTAACCACGGGGTTGGTTGACTAGTTGCTGATTCTCAGTAGCTGCACCGACGGTACCAGAAAATAGGCAATAGGCGAGAGGGGGCACCAGTGTGACCAGAATGCGGAGATCCTCCCATAACATCCCCCCCCCCGGCGGGCGAGGAATATCGACGACGCGGGTGATCCTTGTCAGCAACTCACTTCAAGCCATGCGCATGTGCGTCCCTAATGGTGTCTTTGTACTTCGTACAGCTTGGCTTGCACAAAGTGTGCTTGTTGTAATGGAGTAGAGGACGTGATCGTGGTCGGGATTCCATCCATCATCCCGCTTCCTGAGGGCCGTCCTGCCGGCTCGATTGACACAAGCTGGGGTTACTGCACCATGAACACCTCCCAGCCGTCAACCCTTGAGGGCCGTGACACACTTTTCACACCCCTCTTTCCCTACTCCCACTGTCCACGGCGTGGACACAGTTAGCTACTGCCACATAGGGTAAAAGGCGCAAGTCGTATCATGGGCCAAGGGAATAAGATCAAGGACGGCGCACTCCGAGCTCTCGGCCATTATTCCCCCCAACTATAGTCTCCACGATGGGTGTAGACAGAACTTTCGTGCATCTCAAAGTCTTCGCCAGCCACTAACGGTTGACGGAAGCGAGCAACGAGTCACTTGACGCGAGAGTGTGACGAGGGATAACAAGCCCACTCCATTCTTCACGGGGCCGGTAGTGCTCTGTGTGATGGCAATACAACTTGATGAGCTCCCTCATCAATCTAATCTTCTGGAATGTACGATCCATGTGCTAATGATTATCTTCCCCGCATCATAGAGAGTTCGTCGCAATTTACCACAGCTGCGGGAGAAGAAAAGAAGAGAGATTGGCAGACGAAAATACAGCTACTTTACGGGGACGAGAAGCCACTCATGCGCGAAGGGAAATCGGCAGCCTCTCCGCAATCCCTATAGTAGGATGCTAGGCAAGTTTGACAGTGGAATGGGCAGGTAATCAATTCCCCATGGGAAGCTCGCAGACGGCGGCATATGGAGGAGCACGATAGATGGCCTCGTTTCTGTTCTCCACTACAACCCCCAAGGCTCACAACACAACTACGCCTGGCGTCAGATTGTGAGAAAGGGTGCCATGGGAAGAATACCATGAAGATTAGAGAGGGCAAAGGGCGGGAAGAGCGAAGGCCATGAGATTTCGGCACGGTCTGGCGACTCGCCTGATCCATCTAAAGATATTAAGATGCATCGCCTCCTAATCTATTCTGACCAGTCAAAAGTACGCCTTCGATACGTTGGGTATACTTTCGACGACAAGCCCGATACGCAAGGACCTTTGCGGCAAGGGTGACGATTCAGCGACTCGAGGCTTCCAGAGTCAGGGCTACACCAGGGTCAGGACACATGATACGCCGAACGGCATGGCATTGAAGGCAGATCGTTCTCGTTGGGTGCTGGGGGTAACACCCCTCAAGGTAGGCCAGAGTCAGACCGTCACTACTTGTGAGTGTCTTTGCTGAAACAGCTAGGTTATTGAGAGGGATCATGCCGGGCCCATCCGCAACCGTCGCTCACTAAGTGTATCCATGTACGAAGTATACATAAACGAGTCCAACCGAGCGAGGATTTCTCCGACAGTACTCTGTTGAAACATGCCCATGCCTCGGCACCAACCTGCCCAACGAGCACGCAGACTCAATAGGAGGGACATGACATGAAAAAGAGAGTCCCGGGCAAGATGCCGATGGCAAAATGGAAAACCGGTGATTCCTTCCGCCTTACATGCAGTCAGGGGTAAATGGCAGGGACGAGAGGTAGTAAGTGAAAAGGACGTCGATGGGCCGGCGAGGGGAGCGCAGCGCGTGATGCGTGAGTTCGCGTTCGTCCGGCCAGTAATTCAGGGGGCTGGTAAAACTCGAAGTTTGGTGATGCTCAAGAAACGACCACCCTCGGTGCCAAAGCCGTCGACGAATAGCGTGGCCGCTGAGAACATCCGGTGCCAGACGGCAATAGATGAGTACGAACCGTAAGCTCATATCTCATATCAGTTAGAAGGTATTACCGCCGACATATCGGGGACAGCATCCGCGGTGGTCGAAACCTGGGTCAGGTTGGTAACCATGTGGCCATTTTCAGAAGTATTGGTCGTCAGGAACGCGATCAAGAGAGACGGAGAATTTAGGCAAAAGCAGTCAATGATGGGCGCTGGCCATAGCGTGACGACCTGGTTTTGATTGCTCGGAAAAAGAGGGAAGGACGGTGAGTGGACAGAATATATTGCCAAACCCACGAAAAATAGGATGGCTCATGTAAGGGGAAGGTGGATATGTACCAGAAACTGAGCCATAAATCAGGGAGTAGGGTTTCCAGCAACATGGCCAAGTGGTAAATCAAGCTCTCCTTGGAGCTCAAAGGCTAGCGAAGCTTTCGTGTGGTAACTGGCCGTCCTTGCCAAGTCCGATGCATCACCGATAGACGGAGGGGCGGATGGTATCGCGCTCATGTGCGATCCTGGGATGATTCTCCCCGAGTCTTACCCCGGGAATCCATCCCATCAATGATCACGTCCAAGTGATGGCGCTCGAGACATCACACTTCGACGCCTCTGTACGTGTAACGCACTCATAAGGGTAAAAAGAGGAAAAAACCAGTCGTCGAGCTGGGCGCAACCGGGGATTCAAGAGTGGGTAATATCCCTGCTCGGCAATTCTGATGGTTAATATGGGGAGCTCATGTATCGCGCTCGGGGAGGGAGATGGATGCGAGTGTGGGATGTGCTAGGGATGTTAATGGAAGGGCACCTTCATGCAAATTGCAAATGAGGTTGCCGGATGTTAATCAATAGCATCCGGGAGGCGGCGCGCACTCGCGCAATAAATTCGATGTAAAGCAATACCGAACATTTGCCTCAGGAAATCTCTCTTGGGTGCCGCCGAGCTGGGAGATTCCAATGTTCTATAATTGTGCTTGCTGTCGAAGAGAGAATGGAGAATATGCGAGACGAGGCTTCCTCTGACGTCGTTGATGAGGGCAGGAAAAGAAATAAAGCCACCCCAGGAGCGCTTGGCAGATTGGCCGTATTACGGCGCTGGTCCCCTCAGCAATATATATACACTTCAAGGTTCCATCGAAATCAAGCCATGCACGTGATGGAAACCCCCGAGTCTTGATCAGTGCTCACAGCGTCGTAGCTTCCATCCAAAAACACCACGTTTGGGAGAGTTTGGGAGGGTTGGAATGCAGGAAAGAGAAGGTAGGATGGAGAGGTCCAAGTGTGGTTCTGGGAGGAAGGCAAGCCCGGATGACCTGGCGGCTGTTTGATGTTTGGTGCACTGCCAAGTGCCGGCGGGTGGTCAGCTGAGGTGGAACAGATCGAGAGAACGGCATATCAAGATTTGAACTCCGTGAGTGGCTGTAATGTGTAAACATCTCCCAGCCTACAGTATAATACTCATAATACTCGAAGCGAGCATGAGGCCAAACAAAGATCTATCATTTTCAGATAGTACAATTGTAGGATAGGAAAATACTGACAGTTGGCATTGGCGTTTGACACTTGACGGGACCAGGTCCATCTACAACCATCAAGGCCCCGACCTTGCTGCAAGTCGATCTTAATTCTGGCAAGAAGATCTATCATGAGGTAAATCCACCAATGGTGCAATCTCTGGTGTGAATATAAACTCTTAGAATTAACCGCCTTTGTAAATCTCTGGGTTGGCGGGAAAAGGCACCTTCCTATTTGGGGTTTGTGGGTGGGTGGTGTAAGTGATTCGAACCTTTTGAGGAAAGCACTTCCCGATATACGAAGTAAGGCTGCACAATTGTAGAGAACATTGAAACATCAATTGATGGGTACTTCTTATTTTGTAGAGGAACATATGCATATATTTGGTGGACGAGGGAGCAACTGTGAAGCTGTGAGGTACATGGGGCTTCTAGCGTATGTTTGAAGAAAACGAGAGAGGTCCATTGATGGATGTGAGTGGTATGCATCGATGACATGCAAGCTGGACTCTCTAGCCAAGTTTCCGTGTTTAAACCATGAATTTGGAGTGAGATCCCGACCATAGTGGCATACGTCACTTTGCTATTCCGATATCCTGATACATTCAACTAGCAAGAAAGCGGTGAGATCTGGAGGTACTCCAGGGCAACCCAGCTTAAGAGGATATGGCATGTTGAGGCATGCATCGCAATCCCGTGGTGCCAACGAAGCGTTAGCTCGTGATAATGCAACTAGCTTGCAGAATTCATGTTAGATCGAGTATGATGTGGTCTTTACCAACTGATCCCGTGGGCAAACCCATCGCTCCAAGACTTCTCACAGACTCCTTTAGGCTTCGGTTCCGCAACAGCAAGTCAGAGTGTCATCGCGAGGGGTAGACATCACATATTCTTCTCTAGTGTAGAGCTCTGGTGGGCTCAATGCCCAGGGAGGCAGTGCAAGGGAGAATGCGGAACCCGATGGCCCCGAAGTCCCGCAGCGACCCATAACATTGCGATTTTTCAAAAAGCCCTTGGGTCTCTCGCTAGGTCTCTCGCTACGATGCAGCAGCCTTTCTACATGCAAGGCGATGGATCCGTCAAATTCACACCTTCTCCACACCACACTTAGACGAATGTTATACTAGTAATTCTCAAACATCCAAGTACTGCTCCTGGTCATAAGGCTCTCGCCGCGGTTGTCGGATGATCCCAAGGGATATTGACGAGGCATCAAGTTGCGGTGATATCCGGCTCATTCCCCGAGAACATACAACATGCCCTTTTGGTTGACGGATGTCGCCGACTCTTGGAAACTCGAGTTTCCCGGCCGCATGTCTAGTGCGATAAGCGGCAGCCCGTCCACGATTATGGTCCGTCTTGTTTCCTTCCTTCACTCCCCACCATCTCTCGCGGGTGCCGAAAGGCCAATAAGCGACAACGAATATAACTGACATCAGCAATGCAGCTTTGCTTACTGACAAGGAGGGGACGTAATCCAATCCAAGCTGCGTCCATCGCTTCATTGCTCCGTCTTCCCAGGAGGCCCCGACCCATTGATGGCCTCCCTGAACAGCCCTCGTGCATAGAAGTTGGCGACAATATTAAAATACTCTACTATCTCCTCCATCATAGGAACAGGCATTGGGAAGAGTGCCTAGTAGGCATGGTCAATTCTCCTTTAGAGCCGTACAAGTTCGACGACGGCAGTTTGAAGGTTTTGGTCAGAATTGACCATCTTGGAGTTAATGCGATTGATCCGGCATAAGTGCCTTGGAGTGTGGAGGCCCCGAGCTTCCGCTTCCATTTTACCGAGAAATAAAAAACGGCCTGAGGTTCAATAAAAATGAATGACGTAAACGAATTCCGGCACGGAAAAGTCATCAATATTTTGTCTGATGGCCTGGCATTCCTCGAAACTGCTTCGTCGTTAAGTGTGTTGTGGCTGGCCTTGTGGGGGTGAGCCAGGGGTTTCGCGGACAAGTTGACGCGTGGAGGGCCTAGGCGGGCGGGCTAGCCAAAATCCAGACTCTGACCAACCACAATCGACGACATTGCTCTTTTTGGGCATGGGAGATGGGCCATTATCGACAAGGCACGGGGAGGGTGTGAAATTGTGAATTTGCGTCTCGGGAATCGGCGGACAGAAAACTCGGGCTCTGATCAACCCACGAAATGCCGATCAAATCTATCAAAGAGACGAAGACCCGAACGCAATATTGAAGACGTCCGAAACACACGGCCTCGGAAGTGGAAAGGGAATGAAAAGGATTCAACAAGGACAGGCTGGACCCATCCTGATGGGCCGTAGCACGCTCACCCCATTCGCAAGAGCCAGACCTCTGATCCAGATCCAGTAGGATTTTGACGGCGCGCAGTATTCTTACGGCTTTGCCCGATATTCATCCACGGCCTCATATCGGCGGCGATGCATACATGTAAAATGAGGCGCAAATATCAAACATCAAAAGAAAATATTGTTTAACAGAAACAAAGTATAGGTTGCTTGAATGGCGGCTTTCTCGCCGCGGCAATTTGAGTGGGTAACTTTAATCAAACGGCTGTCCTCGACTCCTACCTCGTAAAGTCAGGCAAAGAAGAAAAGGCGCCAAATATAATGGCAAGGATCAGATCGACATGGACACGTGGACTGACGCATGTCATGTCCTGTACTTATATGCACGACAAGACCCTCGCTTGCATGTCCTTCAACGTTGCGAATCCGCTCTCCTGCAGCATGCATGCCACCTGGACCCATGAGCCAGTATTGCATAAGAGGCATAAAACGAGGAAACCTAGGAAAATCTAGGAAAATCATCATATAGAGTATGGCACAATTGCAAAAGTGAAGAAACGCCTTTTATGTTTATGTTGATATCAGGCCATTAAGATTCTTCGTGTGTTCTGTGTTGGGTTGGTATAATATAGAATAAGCCTTGAGCAAGACGAAAACCCTTCTCCATAACCCCAGCCACCAATTCGCTGCACCCTTTCCGAGAAAGAGAAAAAGAATTAAAACCTTGAAAAATAAAAGTATTTGGGTAACTTAAAAACGAGGTCCAGGCTTCGAAGAGTGAATCTGAGCCACAGTTAAACTTGACAAAGCTGGATGGAGAAGAGAAGATGAAGTAAATCCAAAGAAGAAAAGTGGTGAAAATTGAGAAGAACAAGACATGGGTCAAGTCAACGAGTCCTTTGGGTATTATTTGAAAATCAAGAACAGACAATAAGAGAAGCCACATGCGTAGAGACAAGAAGATCATAAGAAAGAGGGGGGATGGAATATTTCCTCCATGGACTATTTGTTTTCCTCCCCTTTCCTGTTATCTCGATTTTCCACCTTGAAGGTTCCATCCCTAACTTGCATTCTGATATAGAGAGAGAAGAGATTTGATGTAGCAGACTGGGTGGGAGAGAAAAGAAAAAAGTAGTGACAGCGTGAGATAGCCGAACCATAGGAAGACTCCAGAGGAGACAGAGAGAACATTGAAGCGAGAAGGCCAAATCCTACCCCGTATCAGAAAATACCCACATCCAAAATCCACAATGCTGCCACCCTTCGCCAAACGCGAAAACTGCAACACAAATAAGCGAGAAAAAAGGAAGAAGAAAAGCAACGTTTTAGTGTGCGACCAAAATACGCCCCCTCCTTCTCCCCTTCTTTCTCCCTGGCGCCACCAAAAAGTGTCTCCTGCCATAGCAGGTGGCCTGCATATGGTTGGACTTCCCACAATCGGAAAAGGAGGTGAAAAAAAAGAATGTGGAAAAAAATAAGGAAAGGAAAAGAAAGGAATAACCATAGCAATGTGTTCTCGTTGTGGCCTGGCATCAGCGCCCCGTGCATCGTTCATCATGCCACCGTATTCATAAACTAGTGGATCTTCAAAATTGCCCAACCTGCCAACCCATCGCCCTTGCGTAAAGCCGAAAAAGAAAGGGCAAAAAAAAATAAGAGAGAGAAAGAAGAAGAAGAAGAAAAAAATAAGAGACATAACTCAAGGTATAGTATACCCAAGGTATCTCTTATTTAGAAACCATCTTAATTCATCAAGTCGTGCTGCCGTATACATGCTGTGGGGCCGTCCCCGTCGATGGCGCAGCTGGCCCTCCCTGGACACCAGTGAAACTTCGCTTCCTAGCGAGCGAGGTGGAGCCAATGTCGTCGTTACCATACCCGTCGCTGCCGCGCTGGTCTTGGCCTTGTCCATGGCCGATGCCAAACGAGTCCCTCATTGGCGTCCTGGTTGTAGGACTCGCCAGACTTGCTTGAAAAGCCTGCGAGAAGTCGGTAGGGGCGGTAATGGGGGCACTCAATTGGGGCATCGAGTAGTCTTGCACACCGGATCTCATGCTGCCGTTGCTTCTCGGGAGGGAAAAGTCGATAGGAGCTGTCAGGGGAGCGGATGGAAAGCTTGCTGTGTAACTGTTCGATCCATACTGCGAAGAAGTAGTTCCCCGAGGCGTGGTGGATGCGCCGGGAGATTGGAGAGTGCTGCCCACGGGTCGGTATTGGTTACGAAGGTCGAGACCCAGTGGTAGAGAGGCAGACGCCGCTCGTAGACGCGAACTGCGGCTTTGAGGGTTGGACTGCACGTTGGAGTAGCTCATAGCAGTCGGGGACTGAACAGTTGTGGCTATTTCCACTCTCGTGTTAGCAGTTCCACTTTCAAAAGGAGAGATCATATTTTCTTTGGGCTTACTGGAGTAGGTAGAATCATAGCCCATGCTGCTAGAAGTACCACTCATTTGGTCCTGCGGATACACAGACCTGTTTTGGCTGTTGTGCTGGTTATGATAGGAGCTGTAATCGATGGAGTCGCCTTTCCAAGACATGCTTGATCGTAGAGGGGACTGGAGATTATCGGACCTCGACCTAGACATGGTCTCCCTGAGCTGGAGAGGCTGCAGAGGACGGATGCCTTGCCTGTTTTGCATCTGCATCGTCGAGGTATCGAGACTATTGTGTCTTCCATAAGGGTTCGAAGTCCTTGGCCCCGCGCTCAATGGATACCCGTACCGGTCGTTAGGTGTTGGTGAAAGAGGCGATAGAATGTCGGGGTTGCTAATAGTGCCAGAAGCGCTGAAGCCGATGTTACCAAAAGCAGGGCTAAGACCCGTCGGAGGCATATGATCTTCGCCTTCAGCTCGTCGTACATCCACCATCAACGGGCCTCGCATCATATGATCGGTGTAGGAAGGTGTCGTGAAATCAACAGGTGAAGTAATAGGGGTTCCAAGACCGTGAACAGCTCCGTACGGTGAATGAAGTGCACCGACGTTATCGAAGTCGTCCGGAACCGCCCGCATCTTCATCATACGGTCTCGGTCGTCGGCTGTCAAGCGCTTGATCTTGGCACGTCTGCGATAATTTGTTAGAAAAATCCTCCTCTCATTTGCTTTGCCTGAAATTCCCAGGGAAAACAAAAGGCTTACCGGTTCTGGAACCAGACTTGCACTTGGCGAGGGCTGAGGCCCGGGATTTCGCGAGACAACCTCTCTCGATGGGCAGCGTCCGGATGGGGTTGCTTTGCAAATTCGCTCATCAGGAAGCGGGTTTGCTGGTGTGTAAGCCTGCATAGTCATTGCGTTAGCGCCACTCCTTCTCCATAACATTGTGTCCAAGAAGTTTACCTGAAACGCTTCATTTTCCTCCTTTGAGCCGTCCTCTCAGCAGCTGTTTGTGGTTGGCTCTCGCCACCTTCCGCACCGGCCATGTCATCGTCATCAATCGCTTCATCCTCATCTTCTTTCTGGCCTGGAGCCTCCATAGGTTGTGGGGCCTGCGCCTCGGCTCCCTGGCCGGTGGAGGAGACAGTTGTGAGAGGGTTTATGGCCATTGTGAGGCCCGGCGTCTCAGTCGATACGAGCGACTCTTCTGGGGCGGATTCTGAGGGCTTCTGGCCGTACTGGTCTTGCTGCGGAACCTCCTGCTGGTTGGTTACAGGCGTAGAAGGCTTCGCGGAGCGCAGGCCCAGAGGATCTAGAGCGCGTCTGTGGTCGAGGCCGGGTGTCGAACTTTCTTTCGAGTTGATGTCCACCGGGCCTATGGCGTTGCCATTGGTGGTGGCGCGAGCCTGGGGAGCCTCTGCGTTGTCATTGCCAGATTCAAATGACTGGGAAAAGATGTTGTTTTCGCTGGGGGGCAGGTATGAGTACTGCCCCTGCCAGTCCGGCTGCGTTGACAATGGGGCGTCGAAGTGGTTCGACATACGTGGTGAGCTAGTCGGCTTCTGGTAAGTGGTCTCGAACTTGCTGAAGGACCAATGGCTCTGCTCAGTATCAGAATGCCTAGAAACGAGCATTGGGAGTGATTTTGTTCTGGTTTTTGTAGATCGTAAGGGACTGGTCGAGGATCTAAGATCTGTTTTCGTTCTTGTGCGAACAAGTGGAAGAGCAACTCATTCGTTTTTCAACAGAGCGAAGGCGCGTCGTCAGGCGGGAAAAAAATGTGCTCGAGACGTCAGGGTGCAGAAATTGTTGGATATCAAAGAGCTCGGATGGCAAGCATGCGAAGTCTCTTGGGCTGGTTTATAGCAGAGTCGAGGTGATCACTCCGTTCCAGTAGATCTCAGCAGGGCATAAATCTTGGGGAAGGAGCGATCCCAAGATGCCGGGGTTGTCAGGTGAAAGGGGGAACAAAACGGGCAAGTGCGCGATTGGGGCTTGGTTGCGCCAACTAAAGTAATCCAGAATCAAGAATGGCGAGTCTTTGCAGAGCGTGATCGCAGATCAAACGAGCGAACTAGATCGGCTGGCAATGACTAGAGTTTTGAGGGTAACGAGGGGCCCATAAGGGAGGCTAAGAAGGGAAGTGGGGGCCTGTAGGAGCTTGTAGGAGATGGAGATAGGGAGAGGAAAGATGGAGAACGTCGGTAAGGTGGTGCAAGCTGAAATCCCAGATTAAGTTGATATGCGAAAACTGGTGATCAGACAAGACCAGGCGTGACAAGTAGAGAGATGACTGGGAGGCGAGGCACGTTGACGAGGTGATGTGATAGTCTTTGGGAGAAGAGCTCCAGTTGCCCTGATGATAGGAAGTTGGAGATATATCAAACAGGAAGGAGCCAACTGAGTCTGAGTCTGGCTGGGAGCAGCTTGAGTCCTATTGATATCTTCTGAGATCGAGGTAGGCGGGAGGAGGAGGAAGATATGTATATGTCCCAATCGTACCCCAGGTTCCACAAGGTAGGGTCGCCAGGTATGTAAGAAACTCGTGGGTGTCGAGGACGAAGACACACGAAGGGATGGGTGGCTAGTGGGGCCGATGAACTTGGAGGGGGTGCGCGCCAAAAGGCAAGCAGTCTTGGAAGACTACTCACGTACAGGGGGCCCGATATTGTATGGGGAACAAGGACGGCAGAAGGACAAGAGATAGTACGAAGTAGGTAGTAGAAGTAATACCCGCAAGGCAATGGAGGGAACTCTTGTTCATAAGTACGAAATAGGTGGAGTAGGAAGGACGTGGGATCAATACCGACGGCTTCCCGTCAATTCAACGGAGAAATCCACATGCGGCCTGCAGGGTTCTGGGATAGTATCAATGGGGATGGGGCGAAGGTCCACGACTATAATAAGTGATGGGTGGACGGGCTGGGACACAGAGTCGCCACGGGAGTACCTTGTACAAGTACCTGGCCGAGTACCTCGACAGATCAATGATTGAACAAAGGGAACAACTGCCTCGAGACGCGATTTGGGCACTGGCCCACACCAACTAAGAAAAGCCGCACCTTAATGGATCCCTGGTATAAGAGACTAGTGTAGTGATATCAAACGGACCTCGAGCATGGCAAGTTGCTGAGCCACATGTGCCCTTTCCTTTCCCCCATCTCTTCCTTTCTTGTTGCAAATATCAGAGCGGAAAGATCCTTTATCAAAGCGACCATGACCATGAGACTGTCGGCTGAATGGCTAATGCCGCATCAGAGTGGTTGTAAAGATCAACCCAACTATTCCTCTCCCATCCTCAATCCAGAAGCTCAACTAGCCGTAATCAACTGATCGAGCTTGGTCAGTGAACCTGTTAGCTGACCTAAGAGTATATATTTAGGTGAAGAACAGGGCAGGCTTCTGGTGACGTCGAATGATAAGATGGTAGAGGGCTGAAATGAGATCACGAAGCAAATGGAGATGGATTTATCTCTTGATCGCAGAGAGAGAGACACTCTGCAGAGCGATTCCACAGGTTTTCCACCTACCAGAGCTCACGTACTTTGAATCAAGAAGCCTGTAGAAAAGCAAGGAGATGAGGACCAATGGGAGATGGGAAACAGTCCGACGCGAAGCAGAGGGTGAGGCGAGATCATAGGTTAGCTCCCCACTTGCGCAGTGTTAGCGAGCTTCTCTCCACTCCACGTACATACAAGGTAGTACTGGAGTGTACTCGCGTACACCTCTCTCCCCATGAAGCGTCGCAGCACGATGGGGCCAAGGAGCCTGCTCCGTACCTGGGTACGTACCTCTCCCGTCCCTGGGCGCACTCCTCCAAAGTAGCATCGATCTCGGTCAATCCACGCAAAGGTACAGGTCTCAAAAGCTTGGGGGAGGGAGGGAAGGCATGGTAGGCGTGGCAGGCGTGGCAGACAGGACAGCTGTGGGATGCCAGACTACGCTGCACGGCGGAGAGAGGTGTGAGCTATCCCGGCGGCTGGGGAAAGACAAAAGCCCAAAGAAGATGGATGGGGTGTCTCTTTCGAGGGTGCATGGAGATGAGAGACTGGAAGAGGACCTGTTGGCCGAGAAAACAAGGGACATCGCCATTGGCCAGTCGCGGGTCTAGCTTGGTTGGATCCCGCGGATGAACGCATGACCGTTGCTGAGACTGCCATGGCTTGAACCAATAGGAACGTGAATGGACTGCTCTCTTGGGTGAGGTCTTCCTCTGAGGATTTTATGGGGAGGGTGTGTGTTAAGAGTGGGAAGAGAACATGAAGGGAGAGATCGAAGCCAGGCAGGGAGACAGAGGGGGAAAGAGGAAAGAGGATCTTTGGATGTGAGTATACGAAGTACTTCGTACTTTCACTTCATAAGGTGTGGACCAGGGAGTGGGGTGCATTGCCAGGTACAATTGCAGGTCCTCAGAGGGTGTGGGCTTAGACGGTAGGGGTAGCGAAGATGAAGGGGGAGGGGTGGCATTTGGCCTGGTCTGTCCTCGACGGGGGTACATCGTCCGCCGCCTCCCGCCCACTCCTGGTCGACCTTGCAGAAGTATACGCATCATCAGGTACCCTTGAGTACGAAGTAGGGCTCACTCTGTTTCTCTCCCGTTGGCTCATCCGGTTTTCGATCATTTGGCGGGTGCTAGAATTTTACCTGTTTGGGGCGGGGGGTGTAGTACTCAATGTAGTATTTCTCGAAAAACCATGCTACCTGCCGGTGTCGAGGAAGCTCGCGGCGGGAAGAGCGAGCCACATTGTAGACGCTGCCGATACGAATGTAAGTGTACATGCGCAAGTCGACTTGCGTTGAAGTCTTTTTGCAGAGCTTGGAGGTGTGGTGGTTATCTGGGACTCGTTAACAAGGTTAGAAGGCGGGGTGAGGGTGAGGGTGAGGGTAAGGCCGCAAATAAGGTATGCAGAAACGTAAACGATGTGAAGATCGCAGGCCGATCTCCCATTCCAAGGTAGGGAACCATCTGCGCCAGGGCCAGGAAGGCAATCGGACGTCATACTTGGTTGCAAACCTCGAGTTCTGCGCAGGATGAGATGCAGAAAAGAATATCGACATCACATAAGATTGTACCTCAATCTCAGGGCACACTCTAAGATGGTACGTC
This sequence comes from Scedosporium boydii, assembly GCA_002221725.1. Taxonomy (NCBI): domain Eukaryota; kingdom Fungi; phylum Ascomycota; class Sordariomycetes; order Microascales; family Microascaceae; genus Scedosporium; species Scedosporium boydii. The sequence continues at coordinate 13,427 of NJFT01000142.1, forward strand.
CGTCTACATACATACTTCGTACATATGAAGTCGGAGGGAGAAGAGAACACGGCAACAGAGGGGAGGCACAGAAGGAAATACACTTGGTCTGGCTCACGGCAGGAATGATGTCTAGCGTCGCCGAAGCATAGAATGCTCGCAGGAAAGGCGTTGTGTGTCAAGTCTCGCCATGTGAAGCTGCGGGAGAGGTCATCGGCGTATTTTCCCCTGCCCCTGTTCCCTGCCAGGGCGCACGAAGGTGCCACACCTTCTCGAGGCAACGCTAAATTTGTTCTTCTCCAGTCATGCCGCAAGGGGGGGAACGGCACTCAGGAAGCCCTGGTCGCCTAGTCAGGCTAGCTCGTCCTATTCATTTTTCTCCACCTTTATTTCCCTCTTGCATCAAATATGTTCGCTCGAGTGACAACGCACATAATCACCAATGTTGGAAGGGATGTCAGAAATTCGGTTGGCCTCACCCCTTGCGATAGATTCGAAAGAGGCTTCGCCGAGATGGGATTTCCCTTTTGTGAACTCCAGGCCAGTACAATTGGTCCAACCCAGCTGTAGAAGTCATTTCCAACAAATTGGAGGTGGCGGACGGGCGGCCCAGACGCGGTATATCTCCACGTGTTCGACCATACAGGGTCGTGTCATCTTTGGTGTCACGTCATGCGATCGAAGGACACACGGACGCCTGTCTCGAAACAGCAGTAGCTTTTGCAGAGGCAGAGTCAGAGGCAGAGAGACAGAAGTGAGCTGAAGTTAGTTTGGGGATGGCTCTCGTTCCTGTTCCTGATCTCGTTCCTGCTGCTGCCGAGTGGTGATATCCCCCCTCCTGCAACAGCACAACAGCAAAGGTAGTACTACCCTCTTCTTCCGGCTTATCTTATGAGAGTGTAGATGGGTAAGACAAAAGTACCGCAACAACCACGAGGGGATGGTCGTGATAGAACTTGGAGTATATGTCCTCTCTAATAATGTCAAGTCCGGACTGGACATCGAAGCTCCTGGAGGAACACCTAGTCCGTGGGTTCAATTTTGGTAGTGTTGTTAATTCGCCTCATCCGTGGGTGCGGTTATTTCGCCCTTGTTCTCCACTCGTGCTCCATTCTGAAATCGAAAGGAGGTGTTCTTGATCTCTGTGTTCGATTTCTAAAAGATGTTGAAGCTGGAGGTTCGAGGTTGGTGGGGAGGAAATGCCGTTTTGTCTGGTACAGCAATTTATAGGGAACCAGGTGGGCAGTGCACTTGAGTCTCGAGAACTTTTTGAGCTTGCATGGTACCCCAAGAGGACTTTGGTGCTCAAGTCGGAAACTTGGCTGTGACCTGTACTCTACAGGTTCCATCGCTGAGGTTTGGATTGAACATGGCTTTTCAGAAGAGATCGATGCAAACAATTTATTTGGCAGGAACGTTAGCCTACACTCTGGGAACGCTCGCCGAATATGCCGTAGGCTGTTGGGACGAGTGCAACGCCAGACTCGACACTTATAGACTCGAGTACATCGAGACCCGAGGTACGTAGGGCACGGGTATAGAAACAGTCATCGAGTACTTCGTCCTCTGCCCTACATCATACTGATTCCCCAGGGCAAAGGTTAAGGAAGGCTCCGTAAAATTGTGCCTTCTTAACTGTGCCGCTGAGAGCGCCTCTATGTTGCAGAATACTCGCTCAGGATGAGGAGAAAGAAACCCACCCAAACTTGGAGATTCGGGTCGGCATTGGGTCGCAAAAGAGAAACCCCGCTAATTCAAAGGCCACGGGAACTGCTGAAATCATTCTTGCCGGTGGCGGAATAATTCCAAGGGCACATGGGTCGCCGTCGATCACGGCCATTCCTCTTCGCTATGATGCCGGGGTTGGCGATCTAGGGGTGCTATGTAGACTTGCAGCGGATCTAGTGACCGATGTCTGTGCACTAACTAGCCTGGCTCTGGTACGTTCTTTATGCCCCATCGCATCGCACGTCCATTCCTTGACTCTTCCTCATGTCAGCCTCAGTCTAGGCTCTGTTGCTCACATCTTCCATTTCTGGCTCCCACTGACAATTATCTCAATGAAGTTAGCTCCTTCAGGGCATTCCTGTTCATAGGCTATGTTGGGCCACCCCTCTATCTTCCTCCATCCCCAACATATGGTCGTATTTTCTGGATGGCACTTGGTTCAGTAGAATAACAGGTTAGTTGCGTGGGAGATTTGCGAACAGGAACGACTTGCAGACCAGTGGAGTAGGGGAGTGCCAGAGGAAGATGAATTGTGGTTCCGAGAGGAGCAGTTTCTGCCCACGAGACCACCGCCATTGGCTATCCCGATGGTCCGGCCCTTGAGTAGGTCATCTCTCATCTTCTTCTTCGGTTTAATAGCCGCGGTTTCATCTCGGGCAGAGACTGCACTCCCTCTCCAGTACTGCGTAGACCACAGGTGTTGCTGTTGTCATTGCGCCGGATCAAGCAGCCCGCAGCAGCCTGCACCATGATAGCCGATTAACAAGAGCCATTAAGAATGACTGCCGCTGCAGCCTTCGTAGACTAGTGCCGCAGAGGAAATGAAGTCGAAGTGGAGGAGTCAATCCCAATGGTGTGAGAAGTGAAGTGACAGGCAAGAAGCTCTATTGTCGCTTGACACATTCCCACAAAATAATGCGAGAAACCTCAAACACACGAAGGGGTGGAAAATAGAGCATGAATGCTGTTGGCTCTCTGTTAATGCGGTATGAAGCGCGGTCTAGAGAAGAACCAACACAGAATATCAATTTTGATACTTCAATTGATGTTTTTTTATTTTAATCTGTCGGTGTTAGTTCGTTGGTCACTCAATTGCTGCCTGCCTGGCTTCGTGAGCTTACAACCCGCCAGACGAGAACTTTAATAACCAGCACGAGGCGCACTGGGCTCAAGTGAAATTCAAGCATCAACGACGACCGGGCAAATGGGAAGTACCAGACAGAGTACTTCGTACTCGTTAATAACCGGCTGGTGCACGACAACACTACGAAGTAATACTTCAAAGCCACTTCGGGACCTGGATCAATTGATCCGTCTCTGTCCGCCGTGCATGGAAGGAAAGCTATGACCCCTCGAAATGTTCGATGCGATGCTTCGTTGATCATGATGTCGATCCTCAGTCCTCTACGATTCAGGGGTAAAGGTTTGAAGGATCTGGGTCTAGGATCTTATCCCGTTGTTGGTGGTTCGCCTTTGGAACTTTTTTCCTCCGGGTTCCTTGTCGTCATGCAGAACTTCCTATTCTCTTGCGATATGCCTTGGGAGAGAAAAAAGGCCCTCCTCACGCCACACCTTTGGCTTCTGTTGGGCGAAGGACGTTGCACATTATGCATCGCATTATAACACTACCGACCAGTGAGGGCCGGTGCCAGGCGGCTCGCTGCTACATCTCGCCGAGTGAGAGCCGGTCACATCAATTGCTCAGCTGGCTATGGTCGCTCTTCTTCAAGCGTGTAGCTGTAATGTCCTCCTCACACATTGTTTCTGGAACATCCGGCGCCGAAGGCCCCGGCATAGACGAGCAGGAGCGGCTGTTCTGGCCTGAAATGGGGGAGGGTCCGGCTATTTCGGGGTAGTCATGCCCAAAAGAGCCTGGCGACAGGGTTTTTACCAGCAATGATGTTCCTCGCGTGTTGCGATGCTTGGGACCAAGCATGACTGATTTAAAGAAACTATTTTCCTATCTGGATGTCTATCTAGAATACTCATGCCGGACGCAGGATGAGAAGGTGAATTTGACGTCCCCTCCCCTGCGCCTCGACTCAGCGACGCTGAAATGTATCTTGAATGGACGTTGTCTATGTCATTTGAGGATCTCGGCATTTGCTTCGCCTGGCTCCGAGCCAAGTGTAAGTGGCCGGTTACGAGCGACCAGCAATATATTCAGATGACCAGACGAGACTTCTTGCATTTTCCCCGGGTTTTCTCATCAAAGATGAATGGGCAGGATGGAGGTGTATGCAGGTCCGCCACTGTCTTCGACGGAGACTTTCCTGCTTTCCGCCGGAATAACCCACGAAGAGCCTGGCTATCCAGATACAAGAGTGACGCAGAGAAATCTGCCGCATTTACCCCCCGGGAGCCATCTAGACCAACCACCTTCTGTTCCCTGAGGTTATGGTCCTTTTCTGCAGCCTGGGGTCGACACAGGCTCTACGCAACGCCATGCGCACCAGGACAACAGGTTACTCCATCCCCATTGGATATCATGCCGGCTCCAGATTTACAAGCCCACGCGAGGCGCGACATATGAAAGTTTTGTCCGAAGGGTGCATCAGTTCGTCGAGTTAAAGTACGCTGCGTTCTCAGACCCCATCTAGTCGATGGAAGGTCTGTCCGTTCACCCCAGTCTGAGATATAGTGCAATTTGTGATGACGCCCAGACGGCGTCCCCGACACGGGATGGGAAGGGGAGAAACAATCTCAATATCGAGATGGAAGCTCAAGAGGAGGGGCATTTCGGGCACGTTTTCCGGCTGCAAAGAATTTCTCGATATTAAGGCCCCGTCCAGCAAGAGTGAGGGGTTATATGGGGTTCAATATCTCTCATAGCATGTTGCAATTCGCAGCAACATTCTTCAGTAGTCTAGAATATTGATTCAATTAGGAGACTGAAGATTTCCTGGTTTCGCCATTGCGATAAAGTGTGTAGATATTTTCTGTGGAAATTTCCTACATGAAGAACATAAAACCCAGTTTGCGATGTTCAAAGATAGGAAGAAACGAAAAAGACGAAAGCCAGCACAGGCCGAAAACAAATCCATGGTCTCGGCTCATGGCAATACGCCTGACCTAGAAAACCAAACCCCCTGGAGTGTTTGTTTGGAAAGCTATTAATACCACTTGACTGCTAATGGGCGTACAGCTCCCAAGGAAGAGTCGTGCGCAACGTAAGACCAGCCTGGCATTGGCATCAATCAATTCGTCCCATCCATTTCGCATTTCATCCATGCGTAAGCCGGAATGAAGGGCGGGGTTGAAAATAGCCTCTATTCCGTCACCACGTAAACCTCCGCTGCTCCGGTTATGTCTGTGTTTGTCTCCCTAGACGGCTCGCACTTGTGGCTAAGGCGAAAATAGGAGGATGGCTTGCTGTTGTTGCCGACGGGGCGTCATGTTATCTTATTATATCCCGCCGCCCGAGACTGCGTTCGTTCTCATCCGAGACAGACAGTCGTCAGAAGTGGAGGAAAGGGAGAGCAAGAGCGGGCGGACAAGTTCTATGAGATGGGACTGTGACCGTCAAGGCATGTATCCTTCAATTCGTGATTGTTTACATAGCGGCCGGTTACAGCAAGAATCAATGAATGTAACTACCCACCCTCCCGGAATATCAAGAGCTGAGGGTCATGGTAACACGAGCGGGATGAGCAGGCAAGGCAAGAGATTCATCGGCTTTGGAGCAAAGGCCAGCGTGAGAAAGGGATATGGATGGACTGATTAAGAAATTTGATCCCCTCTGAAGTCTATGCAGTTAATCGTAATCGCGCCATACGTTTCGCCTGCGGATGAAGCGAGAGAGTGGTGATTCCCTACAAGTTACTAGCATCAAGCATCGACGACGTAGTCTCCAATACCCCATTCCCTCTTGCCAGTGGTGCGACTCGAATTCTCGTAACAAGGTACGTCCCTCGCTCGGTCGGTCAACCTTGGTATTGGGCCTTGTGCAATCGCGTAGCATGCAAGGAACCATCGCACTCTGTCCAAGCATGGAGTTCCTAGACCACTCATAAAGGGGATGTGCTTCAGGCAGTCATTCCCGATTGGCATTTCTTGGTTGGTTTGAGATTCGTACGATTCCTATCGAATACTTACACTGGCCCGCATCTTACATGCCTCTGCGAAGTGGGAGAAGCCAGCCGGAGAATTAATAAATCTTCAGATCTGACGCTAATCCACTCCTCACCCGAGCGCACGGTTTTGATTGGCATCTATTATATAGCTGCCGCTGGATAATAGATTTTGATTGAGAGATTGCCAACCCAAGAAGGCGTCTAATGAAGTAGACTGGACAAGAACCTGGAAGGCTGCGCGATGCCGTGCATCCCCTGAACTTCGGGTGTAAGGTGCGACAAGGTAAGGCCTGGCCCAGGCCATTCCGGTGACCGGGAGCCCGAGGTGGAAGATCCGCCCGCGATGGGAAATTCCATGGTCCGCCATTGCACAACATTGAATGGACGGGATTTCTTGTGCGCATGTATGAGGGATTAGACTTCATCTAGATTTTAGGGATACCGAAACTAAGATCGAGGATCGTCGCTGCGGATCGATCCTACTATTGGTGCCAAATTCACTCGTGTGTGGTCCCAGGCAAATATGTGAGACGAGGTTCCATTTCCATCTATGTTCTGGAAGGCAAGCTGGGTCTCGTATCCTTGAAGGCACACGCGGCTTCCCTTGGCTGGTGCATGCATGGAGAAGCGGATGGGCAGATACTTCGTATAGACAAGGACAAGGGAGATCGTGGGCAGTGGGACCCATGAGAGATTCTGATTCTGATTCTGATTCCTGACAAGCGCTTCGGCATTTGGTCTGCGGTCGAAGCCCCTTTCATCAAACTTGAAGTGACACCTCTCATCTTCTGGAAGGCACAGCCCAGCTGAGGTTTCATCACAAGTTTAGTCAGCGACAGAGACTACAGTTGCATCAAATCTTGATCCATGTCCCAAACCCACGAACGCCAAACGCCCCTTCGAATGTTTTGAATCCCACGAAACAATATGAAGCCAACACCCGAAACCGTCCACTTAAGAGCTCCCACGCCCATGCCCACGCTGCAGTACGAAGTAGGTTGTCTCCGCTCCCCGCCATACCAACCGGGATGCTGCCGCGTCTGATTGACGGCTCTCCCACCCGATTCCTGCTCCTTTTCGGCCAAATCTCCTCGGCTCTGCCCAGAATGCCCTCGTAATCTCTTTTGTTGCTCCAGTCTGGCTTTTTGCCTTGACTTTATCGAACGGGCCAGTCGCCAAATTTGCCCAAAGCATGAACCGAGCCAGTAAATGCATTCGCTTCTCTTCATAACCTCTTGAAGCGCGGCGGGACTTTTGCTCACCGGCCAGCAATTTCTCTCGCCTATCTTATTATTGTTTCCTTTTTTTCTTGGTTTTTACCGACCTTTTGCATATCGGGGTTTCCAATTGTCTTCTCATCGCCGGCAAGGCTATTGTTCACCACTCTCTGCGCCGAAAGAACTGCATAGCGCATTTGTACGCTGCAAGAGACCTGGTGCGTTCAATTAGTTTCTAGCAGGTGCATTCTCAATTGATCTGTCTGTGCTTCCTGGGTCTCGGGCGGATTAGGCCCGGCCTGGGACTGCAGAGTAGACTTAGTGGTACCAGCGAGAGAGTACGGGGGCAGCCCTGTGCCAGAGGCAATCAGTCTGGAGTCGCCTTCACTATCATCGCCATGTCCAACTCACAATACATCACATGAGCTGCGCGAGGCATCCTGCGCTGCGCTCTATAAGTTGCTTAGCTTGCTAAGGATGCCTAACTACGTGGACGGATTTCCTTCAATCCTCTCCGGCTAGATACGCCGCAGGCGTGGCCTAAGCAAGGAGGTGACTAAAAATGCCAACTTTGCGAAGCTACACAAAATATTTCCATGAGAAGCTCTCGCTGTTAGGGATTGACATTCGGCAAGGCGTTGGCGAGGGCATCCTCGTCCCTGCGCCGTTGGCCTAGGCCATTTGGCCTGCCATTTACAAGGTGCATCGCGTGGTGCATGGCGCGGTCCGGGTCTGTTCACGAAGAGTGGTGTGCCTGTCTCCTACTCACACCCACCACCGAGTCTAGCTCGAACCGGTCCTCTTCCCCGGAGGTGCCAGCGGTCAACGGAAATGCCTATCGAGGCTCATGCGGCGCAATCTGTGCCGAGGTGCTGAAGACTACGTCCCACATGTCCATGACCTTAACCTCGCCGCCATACATTCTCTAGGAATCTTCATCTGCATAAACCAACGTCATCCTTCGGATTGGATAACGGCTTCTAACTGATTCGGTATCCCTTGCTGCTGATGACGCGCCGGGGCAATGCATCCAGTCCAAGGGACCGTATCGATCGGCAGATCCCGCTTGGATGTTAAATTCGAGGCCTGACGACCAACGGCGCCCGCCTCAGATATCAACACGCTGCAACTGGCTTCACTTGGCATCGTGTATTGGAATGCATTTTTCCAGCCCAGTCACATTTTTATGCGCCGAATGCGATGGATAGGCCAAAGGAGGAAACCGAGGCTTATATCAGCCGTCTTATAACCGGCTCACCAGCCACATGTTACCTGACCCGCGACAGCCCGTCTCTCGCTTCTTATGCGGGAATCTTGGCCCGCCTTCCCACCTCCATCATCGTCAGCCAACCAAATCACTGCTCCGTTGCTGTCGCACCTCGATTTCACAGCTTATCGACTCAACCGGGTCAAAACAATCACAGCAAACCGACGTGTTTTCATACGAGCTAACGCAAGAGCTTTGTTTTGCTTTAAAGATGGGCTGCGTGTCGCAAAACAAGAACGACTGCCCTCACAGCTTGGAGGAAAATCCATACTTTCTCCCACCAAATATTCCCCGACGCGTTCAACAATCGCGACTCTCGAGGAAAGAGCCCAAAAGCGTGGTGTATCTTGCGGGTCACCTGACTCGGCATCTCTGTCGACCCGTGACTCGACTTCTCGTTCCTCATCGATCCGTATACTGTGTAAGTGGGAGACCCTGCTATGGGATGTAGGTACAAGCTGTACCTACATATATGCATCCGAAGCAGGTACACGTGCTAGCGTATCGGAACGGATCATATTACGGCAACTCTGTACCGTGTCTGAGAAGGTTGATGCGCCCATGCTCTCGACCTCACTTCACTGAGTTGGGCGTCTCACCCATCCGATCTTCGCTACCATCTGTGTGCTCTCTCATTGTCGAGTGTGTGGCTGCAGAACGCTCTATCTGGCAGGAGTAAGGGCGTACATGGTGCACTCCTGTCCCATAGTCGACAATATTTGACTTATCTAAGTCGGTGACAGACTTACAGAGACTACACATGAATACATTAGCCCTCCCGCATCAGCCATACACAGCGCTGCGGCTAAAGTTTCTAGCCATTCCGTTTCGTCATCCACCAGCGCCTCACCCACTCGTCGTGTACCTTGCTGTACAGAAGAATTAGGCCGAGGCTATCCCTTGGCGGTGGCTGTTTTGGCACTACTTACTATACGCAGGACGCTAAAGGAGCCCATTCCGCTCCAGGCTGGGCAGCACATTTAATATCAAGCCGTTTCTGATTGCATAACGGAGTCGAGCTATTCCGCCTCCTCGAGCGCCCATTCGTCTCCTCCCAGAGGAATCCATGGCAGGACGGCGGTATAGCAGGTTTCTGCTATCATTACTCGCCAATATCACCGATCAAACACTTCTGGTCTGACTAGACGTGTCTGCTCAGCGACCACAAGACGCGAATGACCGCGTGATGATGCAGGAACTTTGTTAACCACATCTTGAAGGATCGTGGGCAGCTAGTGGCTGTGGGATAGTCTTGCGGTGAACGAAGCCGTTGACGGGGGGCCGCTGTGCCTCTTGGGAGGAAGTCCGCCCTTGGCGGGAAGACAATCGAGGGTACAACTCACTGCTACTCCCACCGCACCTTCCGATTCCTAAAGACCTGTCAACAATGCCTTGAACACATATTCCAGATAGCCGTCAATGCCAACAGCCTATCGGATAAGCTATAGGCATATGCTCTGTCTTGGTGCATCCGACGAAGACTCTCCCTTCAGTAAGAATCTATCATTCCTATGACCTTCTATCAACGCGGTGACAAGCGCGTTGATATCCTTCGCTCCACTCATCCCACAGACTGCTGGTCTCGTCATAGACTCATCCTTGGCGGATCCCTCGGCAGATAACTTACTTTGTCCTGTCCTGTGCATGAGAGATGTATCACACGCTTCTGCAGGCAGGTGTGCACGTGGGAAGCCGGGCCTTCGATCATCGTGCCTACTTATTCGGATGCTAAATGCATCAGGCCGTTAGAGGCATCCTTCAAGTCTGGCCGCTGTACTCGTACTTGAAGGTGACACGGCTATAACACGCACTTCTTCTTTGGTGCGAAGGTAGTCTGGCCCACCACATTGTGAGGAATCCCATGCGTACCTAGGCCGTGTGAGAGAGGCACAGAGCTCCTAACATTACTAGCAAGCAGTACACCCTGCAGTCTCGATACTAACTCTTGGGGTCGTCGTCCTCTTCTCCTCGATCACCCCATAAAATACCTCATTTGTACATGTCTTGAACATTCCGACTCGCCGGAGTACATCTCTGCTTGAGAATTCGAAGTTACTGACACACCCTGCTAGGGTGGTCAAGTTCCATTCATACTTCTTGCGTTTTCTTCTTGTCAGCTACAGCTATTTCGCATCTAGACCTCACTATTTCTCCATGTCGATATTTCAAAGGGTTTTATTGCCAACGCTCTTCATTCATTTCTCGACTATCCAGAAATAGCATCTTCGACTGTTAATTCCACTGTGTTCATGAGCTCGATGCAAGTCTCAAGCGAGTGCAGACACGCGTGGATATTCATCTCGCTTCTCTAAGAAGGATCCATTCTACTTTCGAAGCGAATTTGTGTACGTCTCGCCTGTGGATACTATTCCTGTCCTTGAGAATCAACCGTGTCATTGATTCGTGATCTGGGCTGTGAGAAAAAGAGTATTTCAGTGAAGTACCTCTCGTTTTTCCTCGCTAGTTTTCCTCTCCTGTCGACGTTGTGTGGAGTCGAGTTACTTTTTCTGGTCATCCGGCTTCAGGTTTGGGAAAGTTCCCGGTGGATAAACAGCCTTTTCTTCGAAACCTGACGAGTATCTTGTACATCACAGCCTATAACAGCTTTTCTCTATCGGAAGATCATATGTGACACGCGCCCCCGGCTTCCGGGTGTTAGCCACTTCCGGTACTTGGTCTCTCTTATATGAAGGATTTTGGGTTCGGATGCCTATATGAAAGACATATTGGGAGGACAGAAAACCACGCTTGCCACATCCAGGTGGGGCTCTGTATCCTGACAATGGCTTTAATTCCTTCTCCTATGCGTTTCTACTTTCTTTGGCCTACCCTTGAACCAACATCTGACCTATTGTCATGAAGTGTGCGCTGTAGTGTTGGCCGACACCCTCCCGTTGTTCGGCTTACTCCCCACCCCATTCCGCTAGTGGGTTCTTGTCTAGACTGCGGACTTCTGCCCATGGCTTCCGGCGCAATGGGGCCGTGGGCGGTGGGTCCAGTTCCTGACCCCATCCAGATATGCCGCCCTTGTGTGGTCCGTCCCCAGGAACGCAGTAATGGTGGTCAACCAAAAGCCAACCTAGAAACTCCTATGGCAGGAGCAATGGTAGTTCGGCGATCTCTTTTGCTCGTACCACCCTCCCATCCGTCGCCTTTGTGGGGTAGAACAGTGGGGTAAGGAGACAACTAGTGTAGTCATGCTTGTCATTTTTATACGCTGGTGGCGATGCCCGGGGCGGGCTATTATTGCAAAGGTCAGTGGCCTTTTCGGATGGCTCTGGTTGGCACCGTTCGAGCACCAACACGGGGGCATGGAATCAGCCGCCGAGGCAAGGCACATCTCAAGGAGTACGAGAGGAAGGTGGAACTTTTGGTCATGCTCAACTTGGGATCTACGAAGGATGCGGAGCATCTTGGGGCGAAGGAGAGCTCGGCCAACACACACCGAGTTCTGCTCTGGAGCTAGGGTACTCTCCTGGCCGTTTTTGGCAGTCTGTTTTGTCGTTGTGCAGAGTTCAGGTGAGCCAATTTGAGTACACACCACACCTTTACCTATAGCTTCCCCTGGAACTATACAGCTTGGGTCAGGCACTGGTTGGTTCGTTCGTTCCATCTTTAATGAATTGGAAGGGAAGAAGCATGAACTATTATGCCTTGACGGGCACATTTCAACAGGATAGATGTGGGGTCAGGGAAGCTATAGCTCGGATCTCCACGAAAAGCTATATACAACAGAGCATTTGACCCAAGATTAGACGGGCAACATGGTGGCGTGGGTGAGAGGGGTAAGGAATAAAAGCGGAGGGTTGGAGGAAGAGGGAGAGAGAAGTATGGAGAGGGTAGTGGCATTGGGAGCTGTCACGACAGCGGAGTAGCCTTCCCGTTTGCCTTTTGCCTTTGTCCTCCGGCGAATCCGCCGCCTGTATGAATTTGCCTCAACGACGCTCTTCCCCCTTTGCTGCAAGGTACAAGGGCTTCCCGGAGAACCAAGAAATGTTTCCTAATTTTCTCCAATCCAGGGTGGCCGTGGAGTCGAGGTCAACCTCTCTGTTTTTGTTCTTGGCCGACTTTACCCTTTCTGGTCACTTTTCTGCGCGGCCGGGTGTGTGGAGAGCCTGGGATGCCGGGTTCGGGTTCGGCCCATGTATCAAGTAGAGAGGCCGTAACCTTGTGTTGGCATGACCCATCGACAGAACATAAGACGCGAGGGTCGGAAAAGTAGAGCTACGAGAGAGCATTTGGGGGGGTATATCAGACCCAACCTGGATTTGGTAGCTATCTGGCCCGTATTGCGGAGTATCGATAGCTTCTGGGGAGGTTGGGCGCCCCCCGGACTCCTTTTCCTGTTACCTCATTCGCTTTGGTTCCTGAAATCCTGATTGAGCATGAAGCTCATGCAATATAGCCGAGGAGGAAAACCCGTCTAGGAAGGCGCGTGAAAATGAAAGCTGAGGGAGCTCTCAGTGGGGCGACGCGTTACGGGAAAACTGGAAAGGAAGTCATAATGAAGGGGAATTTTTCTCTTGATGGGGCCGAGGAACTTATGATTTGCTTTCTCTTTCCTTGCATGATCAGATCTTATGGCGACCCCCTCCATCAGGGATACGGCTCGTCGGAGGCCTACGCATAATGTTGGTTGAGACTAAAGCAGGCCCAACGTCGACGGAGCTTGGAAGAATGCGAAGTAAGACCACCGCATCTTGTTAGTCTGGAGGAGCGATAGTGGGGAGGGGCAGTGAACGGAACCGGACGAGGAGTGAGTGAGGCTCGCTTGGCCGAATCCTGTCACATACCTACGCCAGAACCATGAGTTCTCCACAACTAGTGCCTTTGCCATCCGTTATCCTTCAGTACGAAGTGCTGCTGATATAGGGGGGTGAGGCCAAGAGATTTGGCAGCGCCTCTTGGCGCTTTTTTTCTTCAAAACAGAGTCTATCTGTCAAGCAAGGTCCGCAGTCATGTGGTGCGTTCTTGTGATCGGTCGATGAGGCTAGAAGCGAGCGCGTTCGTTGTCAGAACTCTGCTGATATGGCGATGCGGCATTGGCCGGTGGTCGCCGATTCCCATGAGCTGGTTCCAAACTCGTGAGTGGAGACGTCGTGGTTGAGTTGTGAGAAGGGGAAGTTGTGCGTCCGGGGGGGGGGGGGGGGGCGTGTCGCTGGTAGGTTTACTAGTGGTAGCCCAAGCCTTGACTAACATATGATGGCCTCTTAGTAGACAAGATAGAGGATAGGTTTGGACTAGCCTTAAGTCATTTCCTAGATCTTCGCGTCCTCGGAATGGCGAGGCTGGCTCCGTCCTCGGGAGTTCAAGTGGTCTCTCTGGCATTAGGGATTCAGCAAATCTACCAGAGTCTCGACGGCCATAGGTAGTATTGATGTATGGATGATGATCTCAACCACCGGTCAAACTATCGACGTATTTGTCCACTAAATACGTCTGCTAAAGAGCAACTTCTTCCAACGTTCCATGTTCGTCTTTTCATTTCATTCGGGAATGGCTGTTGTAACAAGCTTAACGCTTCAGAAACAATGTCCCTCCAGTTCAAGACTCACCCTCTCAAAAGTTCCTAGTCTTTCTCGAGGATGACTCGTTCGTAATAATGACCAAGGACCTCTCTTCTACTTGTAGAGGGAGGAATAGACACTGCAGAAACGAGCCAAATATCCACGACTTTGGCTTCTTCACATCACACCTCCCAAATGCTATCCCCGCAGCCTCGGTGATGGAACTCGCGGTTCTCTATAGTCGAAGGGCTTGACGCCAGCATCAATAATGCTGTTCATCATTCGTCGTAGAATCCCTTAGGGAGGCTTTTGACACTTACGCAGAGCTGTTGGATGGAGATGGAGTAATCGACATCAAGCGTGATATCTGCAACTTCGTATATCTTTCCGTAAGGCAAGTTGCTCGTATATCTTCTATGTGGTTTAAGAAGTTTACTAGTAAGATTTCCTTCATCAAAAACATCAGACGTAGCCACCTTTTGTCTCAGTCAGATAGTTTTTTGTCGCCGAGGAAAGGACCTCTGGACTTTGATAGTGACTATTAGCTGCCAGGGAACCGATGCATTCTAGGGCAGAATCTTCTCTCTCATTCCAAGGCGTCAGGAGTGTCAACGTCTACTAGAGTATAGGAAGACCACCTTGAAATAAACCGGAACCTTCTTAAGAGGATCACTCTCGACAGCGTCCACAGTGCTCTTTCATTGAAAATGGAAGCCCGACAAGAAATGGTCTTTGGGTCTCGATATCAGAGCGGCGTGCCCGGTACGCATTGTACAGATCGTTGATCAGCCTATCCTCATGGAGCACCGATGCTTCCTTCAGGTTACGATCTAGCTAGTGAACTAACCCCAGAGCGGCAGCGCTCTTCTCATCGGCGGGTCCCATTTTGCAGCAATGAGTGTTTCTTTCAGGGTTGTCTGTCTGGTTGATCCGGACGGCATCAACTTATGGATCAGCTTTCACAAACTCCGATTTGCCGCACTACCTCGTCGAGGCTCTTAGAGGCCTCAAATATGTATCCGTTGCCTAGAATGGCATCTGGATCACAAAGAATCAGCAGTCTTTGAACGTGGAAACGAAGAAGCTTTTGATTGCTAGTCCCCTAGCGCCGGCCTTCGACAGGGTATCTCCCATTAACGCTCAATGGAGACGGAAATCTTCGGCTCAGCTATTCTAGCATTTATGAGCGAGCAGTAGATCCGAGCGATCTCAGCGGATGAGGAAGCTTTTCGGCTATCACCATGAATAGCAGGGTGCTACGGCTTTACAAATGCTGAAGCGTGCGATAGCCTAGTTCTGTTCTCTGGATGTCTGACATGGCAGGATACAACACGAACCCCCAATGGTCAAGAGATGCTTTTAATTTGATCTATTCAAAACTTATACATATGTTGTACCACTTTTTAATACTCATAGAAACCCTTTCCGCTCTTCTTGCCGAGCCAGCCAGCATCCACCATCTTCCCCAACAGCACGCTAGGCCTGTACTTGGAGTCGCCAGTCTCCTCATGGAGCACCTTCATGATGGCGAGGCAGGTGTCGAGACCAATGAAGTCAGCGAGCTGGAGAGGACCCATGGGGACGTTGGTGCCGTTCTTCATGATGGCGTCAATCGAGTCGCGGTCACCGACACCAGTCTCGAGGCAGATGACAGCCTCATTAATGTAAGGCATCAGGATACGGTTAGCAAGGAAGCCGGGAGAGTCGGCAGAGACCGAGGCGATCTTGCCCATAGCCTTGCAGAACTCGACGGCAGTCTCGAGGGTCTCGGCAGAGGTCTGAAGTCCGCTGATGATCTCAACGCCCTTCTGGACGGGGACGGGGTTCATGAAGTGGGTGGAGACGACACGGGAGCTAGCCTGGGTGTCCTTGGGATCCTTGGTGGTGGCGGCAGCAATGCGGGTGATAGAAATGGAAGAGGTGTTGGTGGCGAGAATGGCATGCTTGGGGCAGATCTGCGCAAGCTTGGAGAAGATGTCAAACTTGAGCTGGGGAATCTCCGGGACGGCCTCGATGACGAAGTCGACGGTGGAGAGGTCCTCAAGAGCGGTATGAGGAGTCAGGAGGGAGCGAGTCTTATCAGCCTGCTCCTGGGTGATCCTAGACTTAGCCACATCCTTTGCAAGAAGTTTCTCTATTTGATTTGAAGTCGTCAGCTCTCAATAACCGAGGCCGGCCTAGCCATGGCGGGGGTGTAAGCTCGTTCATACCTGCGAAGGCCAATCCCTTATCCAGAGCGGCCTTAGATGTATCAACCAGCTTCACGGGAACGCCAGCCTTGTTCGCAGCCACCAACGCAATACCGAGACCCTTATTTCTGTTAGAATGGCTCAATGGCTCTCAATTGCATCTTTCCTGCTGTAAGACCTACCATCTGTCCAGAGCCGATAACACCAAGGCTCTTCACGGTGGCAGCATTTTGGCGGGGAGTGGAGCTGAAGCTCCTGACCTGGGACGCCAGCCTACGGCTCTGTACACGGAGGATTGGGCTCGCCATGACGGTGGTGGATAGAAGATTTGGAGATGTGTAAGATGGAGATGAAGTGAAGTGGCATCGCATCGGTCGGCCTTTTTTTCATGAGCTTCGAATCCTACAAAATGAATGATCTCATAGAGCCGGCTAACCTCGGCGTCCGAGGCTAACCCGGCTTAATGCCACTGCCGGGCAGCTGGTAGGCTCCTGGAGGCTCCACAGGCGGTAATGCTGATCATTATGCAACCCAAGGAATTGAATTCATTGATACGATACGCCTCTGTGCCAAAATTCCACTTTAAGTCGCGTCAATACGCGCTGAAGGGACGCGTCGCAGGGGTTGGATGGCAACCATCACCAAATTCAAACAAAGCCCACCATCAGTCTCAATATCAACGAAAATCGTGAGAGCATTCACTCATATGCCCAGTCATAACACAATGCTTCTGACTGTGACCGCCATATCTTGATAAGAGCCTATTCTAGTCTTGCCTGCAGCGACAATGGAGCTGGAAGACGGCACGACTGATATCGTCCATCCCGAAGTTCGAGCCCACATCAACAGCCTTGTCTCAGCTGTACGTTTCCTATCCTCCCTGTACCGAGTCCGAACAATTGGGATCTTTTGAGCTAATCGTTACGACTCCCTCACAAAAGCTTGGCGGTACGAGTGCCGACGATGACGGCCGCTACGTTCTGGGCGACGATGCCCTCGACGTCCTCCGGGATCTCAAGAAATGGATTCGCTACTATGACGAAAAAATGAGCCGAATGGATGTGGCGCGCTGCATTGCCGACTCGAGCATTGTCGATGGAGATCTCCTGCATATTTTGGCGTTGTGGACCGAGAGCGAGTCGGAGAGCAAGTTCAAAGCTAGGCTTGCCCTTGCCTGTCTGGAGGTTATTGTGCCTCTGACATGGCCATTCGACAAGGATCCCGAGAGGTTGACTTTCAACAATTACCGCCATATTCCCGTTCTTGAACTAGCGCAGTTGAGGTACAAGCGAGCAATTATCAACTACGATGCCGCCCGGGTCCTACATACAGCAGTGAGGATGGCGTTGCCGTCCATGGCACTTCCGATCGGAGACAGGTCCCCTAGAGACCAGGGCATCATCAAGCTTGTCCTCTACTTCTTCCGGAATATCGCCATGATCGCGCCACCCCTGGGTGTCAAGTACGACGGTGACGAGACACAAATATCTGGCTCCGCACTTATCGATGCCTTGTCGTACCAGGACATCTTTCTTCTGCTCTTGACGATTGCATCGAACATGGGCGAGGACTTTAGGACAGAGGATGTCATTATAATGGAGATCTTGTTCCACCTGATCAAGCGGGTAGATGCTGAGAGGCTCTTTATGAGCGAGAAACAGCAGGACAAGGCAAAAGCGGCCGACCTAGTCGCCATGATGAAGAAGGAGGAGGCGCTGCACAATTCTTTCAAGAAGCATGCGCCAACTCGCCACAACCGATTTGGAACCACAATCTGGGTCAAGAGGGACGATGGCAAGATGTCTACCATTTCCAGCCAGGCGGCACTCATCGATGCCGCCACGCGCCAGCGCAAGCTCGATGAAACCAAATCCTTCACACCACCCAAATATCGTCGGAAGAACGAGGCGGACAACTCGGATCTTGGCCCAGCTCCCAAGCTGAACACGAGGGCAAGTGAGCAACTGAGGGCGTTCGTGTCCGAGTTCTTGGATTCCGGCTTCAACCCCCTTTTCCAGCATATCCGTCGCTCGATCGACCGAGATGCGCAGCACGTTCTCCACTACCATTCGAAACAGTTCTTCTACCTTGTAGCCTGGTTCCTCCGGGCCGAACGGGCGCGACAAAAGGCGAATAATAAACCCAAGCCTGGACCAAATGCTGAAGAGGAGAATGAAGTTAGCCCCTTCAGCCTCGTTGCTGGCGTTCTGAATCAGGAGATGTTTATCGCCTTGCAGAGATCAATGAGGTCTGCGTTAGACAACCGGAGCTGGGGGGACTTAATTGCAGTCATGCGATGCTTCACGCAGATCCTGCTGACCGTTCAGGACATGACGGCTACGGGCAATGAGGCGGACGAAGAGATTGCGGAAAATATCTTGAGCCGTCTCTTCTATGAAGATACCGTCCACGAACTCGTGACGAGCGTAGTCCGGAATTACAACCATCAAGGGTTCGAATTCCTAGACGCCTCGACCGAGTTAGTGCACCATTTCGTGCGTCTCCTCGAGGCTTATTCCAAAAGGAACGTTGATATGCAAGTCCGGTCAAGGAAGAAGGCGCGCAAGAAGAAGCGGGATGCCGCTAAGGCCGGTACCGAGGACGATGACGCCGACGACCTCGGCGGCTCCGACGAAGACGAGCAAGAGGCGCAGAAGACGGTCTCTGAACGGAAGTTCAGCTTCCAGGCTTTCACTCAGCGGTTTATCCCTCAGAATGTGGTGGACACGTTTGCGATTTTCCTCAAGCACTACAAGGAGCTTAACGACGACCAGCTCAAGCGAGTCCATCGGTACTTTTACAGGCTAGCTTTTAAGCAGGATAAGGCGGTGATGTTGTTCCGCGTCGACATCATTCATCTTCTTTATAATATGATTAAGGGCCCCGAACCCCTTGATAGGAGCTCGAGCCTGTATAAGGACTGGGAAGAGCTCATCAAGCAGGTGTTTCGCAAGCTGGTCAAGAAATTCCAGGAGCGACCTGCTCTTGCTGTGGAAATGCTTTTCAGCAAAACCAACGAAATTGCCCATTACATCGAGACCGGTGCGAAGAGAGAGAAAAAGAAGACGAACCCACGGCCGGCGGCGGAGTTGGAGTTCCGGCACACGGAGGAGCTGGACAAGCAGATTGGCATTGTGGTTGGTGCCCTGCTTGACAGAAACGAAATCGAACACATTTCCTGGGTGAAGCGTGTCCTCAGGGCCGCGGAGCAGGAGAGGAGAGAATTTGCGGAGGCTCAAGCGGCTCTTCCTTCAGTTGAGACTAACGTGGGCGAGAATAACGGGGAGGCCGGACCCCCCGTTGAGCCGCCGAAGGAAGCCAAGGAGGCTCCTTCTTACAGTAAGTTACAACAACGAGTATAGGTCGCCCGTCTGTAATATCCGCTCTATGCTAACACTAATGCCCTTACAGCCGTCAGCGCGGATAACGAAGATCGTCGTATGGCTATGTTGAAGGACCCCTATCTCCGCCTTCTGATGAATACTGTTGGAATCCGGCGGCTAAGCCCGGGCCTCGAGGAGACTCTCGAGTCCATCTGGACCATTCCGCCAGACGTCACTGCGGACCAGCTCAAGGAGTACGTCGATCTCATCAACGCGGCCGAGTTCAACCCGCCCACGTTCGAAAACGGCGAGGCGGCAGAGAAGCAGCTGCGCCGCAAGACGAACCGTACGCGCGCTTATGTCTCGTCCGACGAGGACGACGAGAACGAAGAGCTCTTCCCGGCCGGAGGCCCAACAGCGCGTCGGGCCATTGACGGCGAGCAGCGGCCAAAGAAGTCGGGGCGGCGCAGGAGGAGAAGGAGCCAATCGCCCGACGAGGCCGAGCTCGACGAACGAGCGCGGAAGAGGAAGGAGAAGGAGCGCGAGCGGCGGTCGAAGATCAAGAGCGAGATGTATGTGTATGACAGCGACCTCGACAGCGAGGCCGACAGGGAGTTTTTCGCGCGGGAGGAAGAGCTGCGGCAGAAGAATCAGGCGGTGGCAGAGGCAGCGGGGCAGACGATTCCGGGCATCTTGCCGGCGAATAAGAAGAACGGGAAGAAGAGGAAGAAGACCATTATGGATGATGACAGTGAGGATGCGATGGATATATCGCAGCGATCGAGGTCAAAGACGGCATCGAGTGGTGCCGGGACGGATGAGGAAGAAGCGTCTTCGGACGGCTCTGATTCTGATACTCGAGAGACGCCCCTTGAGTCGAGTTCCAGACGAGTGGGGGGTCAGAGTAAGCGCAGGAGAGTGTCCGACGAAGAACTGTCTGATGCCGGGCCTCCTGAGAATGAGGAGCTTCCAATTTGGACGGCGAGTAGAGAGCCGACGGGCGACGATAAGCCAGATGAAGATGGGGATGTAGGGATGAAGGCGGCTGCTGAGGATGATGACGATAATGATGAGCCGATACCGTCGGCGAGACCGAGAGCACGGGTTAAAGGTGGATTTATTATTGATAGTAGTGACGAGGATGAATAAATAGACAGGGCTTAAAGAGAGTCGGGAATAGAGAGTCGACCGTTACAGCCACGAATACCCCCCGTTTAAGGGAGCCAAAGGATACCGAGTCCATACTCAAGATGAATCGGTTCTCCTTCAAGATGGCCAATGAGACTGCTAAAAGAGTTGTGAGCATTCGGCCAAAGCCACAGAAAACCGATTCACGATTCAGTCTGCTATCTATCTACCTGAAAGAGTCGAGAAGGAACAAGGAAGGAGCCTCGTCAGTGCCATCACCGGATTCGCGCCTTCCTGTGTTCCCAGCTCAAAATTCGAACCCAGGATAAGGCTTATTTATAGACCAAATTTGGGATCAAGATCTCTAAGAAAGGAACCTGAGGAGGTCTGTAGTCGTCATCGCTTGAACTTCTGGGATCTCCAATGGGACTATCTGGGTTCGAAACGCATCGCGTACGAACGAACCTTTTTTTTATAATTTTTTATTTTTTGGAATCATGTTCATTTGATTGCTGTTGCCAATCTGTTTTCTGGGGGGCAATTCGCTCCCTACTTCAAACGGGTCCCAGCGACTGAAAGACATCCCAATCCTATAAGTTGGTGTCGATTAGCCCTTCCCATTGTTCCGCCCCTTCTTCTCGCCATCGATCTAGAAGCCAAAGTGGGGTCTTTGATGTTGCCTGCAGTGAGTGAGTATGGGTTTTCAATGTCGCCGCTCTGAAGCTGCCATATTTGTTCATGGCGAGGGTTTGCGACTACAACCGTCCGAGTGTTACGAGTACTAATCGAACCTGAACCTAGAAAACGAAGCATGAGGCTTGAAGATGCGGGTGGATAAACTGATTCGCTCGTCGAAAGAGAAGGCATTAACGCAGCGCCAGGGTTGGCCATGATTTGAGGCCGACATGGTGGAACGTTTGCTGGCGCTGTTGACGCGTCATGGTATCAATTGATCTCTCGGCAATGCTAGTGGGACAAAAAGAAAAGGAGAAACGATTGCTGGCTCTTGATTGCTCTTCCGGTTTCAGGGCGTTTGGTGGACCATTGCACTTGCACTGCCCGCCTGGCGGAGTCTGCGCCAACCTGGACTTTTTTTATTCGATATGAGCATTTGCAATCGATCTATTGTATTATAAATATCCGCGGGAGCTCCAGGTCCCGCGGTAATCATGCTTCATTCTCATCTCCTTGTCTTCTAGAGTTCAACTTGTCTGCCGGCATTCGTTCGCACCATCAAGAGCGGCAGTGGTGATAATTAGCGGTGGTAGTAGCGTCCTTCCTACTTCCCCGCTTAGAGATGCGGTCTTAAACATCCCTCCCAAACCTCGCTTCATCCTCCAAGATGCCTGAAAACCACAGGCCCGCCGAACTTCCCATGAACAAGCAGGGCGTCGATTTATTATCGCCCTTCGACAATAGTCGACCGAGCTCGCCCGACCCCATGAGCCGCTGGCGAGATCCCCGCCTCAGCTCAACGCAGTCTCTAGTTCCCTCGGAGTTTGAAGCCAATGCGGGGAGGCAAGGGAAGCGCAGGTTACTCATGATATATGTCCACGGCTTCTACGGGAACGATCACTCTTTCAAGTCATTTCCGGCACACACCCATGCCTACCTAAGGGACGCCTTGCGCGAGTCGCACGTTGTTCACTCCAAGATCTATCCTAGATATAAGACCTACCACGCCGTCCAGGTTGGAGCTGAGAGTTTCAGCGCTTGGCTGGAGCCTCATGAAGACGAGACGACTGATGTTGTTCTTGTCGGTCATTCGATGGGAGGTATCTTGGCTGGTGAGACGGTATTGATGGTATGAATAAACATAGACATGGGAGACGGAACGGACGGATGTGCAAAAGTTGTGTTTGAAACTAAAGGCTAACATTGTTGGGGCAGCCGAACCCGAATCCTTTTGGCACCCATCCGTTCAAGCACCGCATTCTCGGGGTGCTTGCTTTGGATACTCCCTTTCTGGGCTTGCACCCGGGTATCATCCCCACTGGCATAGCCAGTCTCTTCCGCGGCTCACCAGAGAATACGAGTCTGAATGCGCCAGAGCCCAGTGGAGGCCAGTCTAGATCTGCTCCCGATCTCTCCCAGGAGCTCAGCAACGCCTCCTTGTCCACCACCACCTCAACGTCTCAATTCACCGACACCATAACCGAAACTAGCATCCAGCCCACAAGCCGGACCTCCTCCGACTCCATCCGCCCGTCAACGGACATCGCCCGAGGGCCCCCACCCCCTTACCCCTCAGAACCCTCCTTACCTCAGGATCCGCACTTCAACCCCCCTTGGTTCAACGACACCATCCGAAGAGACCGCTCCTTCTTCAAAGGCATCGCCCACTTCACTCGCAAACACCTCTCCGAAGGCGTCTTCAACGCTGCGTGGAAGCACGTCCTTTCCCACATGGAGTACGGTTCATGTCTAGCCGACTACCCGGGCCTTCACGATCGGTATAACCAACTACGTGCACTGGAAAATGTCGACGATATCAAAGCGCTCACGAGCGACATTGTGACGCATGAGCCTAATTTCAGGCTCCGGCCTGTGAGGGTTAGGTTTACAAACTATTACACCAGCTCTACGGGGAGGATAAAGCCTGACAAGGTTGAGGGGAAAGAGAAGAAAGTAGAGGAGCCGAGCGCAGAGAATAACGAAGAGGCCGAAACAAGACTATCCACTCCGCGAATATCCGTCGAGGTTCACGGAGATGACAAGGCCGCCGAACCTCAATTACTCCCGCCCATCCCCATTCCCGAAGACGAAGACGACGACGCACTTCGAGAGCCCCAAGCCCCGATGGAACCGGAAATCGAAGGGCTCCCCGATATCCCCCCACCGCCGACGCCTCCCCCAGAACCCCCCTCACCGTTTTCCTTCCCCGATAAAGCATCCCGCAAACAAGCCGAAAAAGAAGCCAAGACTCTTCAAAAGGAATACGAACGCGCCGTCAAAGCCCGTGAAAAAGCAATCAAGCAACGCAACAAATTAATCGAGAAACACCACCGCCGACAAGCCAAGCTCGCCTCTAATCAAGCCCGCACATCCGCAGACGCCGAGGATGACCACAACGACGACGGCGTGGGTAGCAAAGACGCGAAGAAGAAGCCCCGCAAGTTCTGCGCCCTGCCGAGGAAACGCAACGGAGAACCCGACGCCGCGTGGGTCAGCGTGTTTATGGACGGCATCGACGAGGTTGAGGCGCACTGCAGTTTGTTTTTGCCGGACGGTCCGCACTACGATCGCCTTGTGGGGGATGTGGCGCAGAGGGTTGTCGGGTGGGTGCAGGACGATTTGACGAGGAGGGCTATCGCGGATATGGGGGTTTCCTGAACTTGTTTGCTTTTCTTTTTCTTCTTCTTGTTTGCTTTTCTTTTTCTTCTTCTTCTTCCTCCTCCTCTTCCTCTTCTTCTTTTCATTGCTTTCTGCTGGCAATCATCTTTGAGCATATCTTGTGATATAGAGGGCCATATACGGCTTCGCCCTTTGGTACGGATTCCCCAAGGACCAGCTGGCCTCGCAAAACTACTTAATTCTAATACACGGAGTCTGGGTAATAACACGACTACAATATACTCGATCACATCTCCTTACGATGGATACATCATACACTGGCTCGGTGGAGCGCTCTCTTTTGGGACAAGGCTTTCATATATTGAGTGTCAGAAGCCTATTTGCAAGTCTAGAAAAGCAGAGCTGATCCGGAACTAGTCCTGTTTTTGCTTTCCTTCTCAGCCAACGTCCGTCTTCCTCACATCCTCCCACCTTGATAACAAGACGGGGCAGAACATGGGAAAGTGAATGCTCCCTGTTTGACCTTTTGGAAAGAAAAGAGACACTAAAATATCCGCTGACCATGTGCGCTCTCGAGATATTAATCCGCTTGCAGTCCTTCATTTTTGTTCTTCTTTTAGGAAAAAACTTTTCATTTTCCCCCTGCTGGCCTGTTTCTGCCATTGTTCGTGGCATGAGTCCCCCTCACGCTCTGTGGATGCATTTCAGCTCCAGAGCCTTCCAAGGGGCATCCGGAATAAACAAAGTCAACGCAAAACCTATAGACGATAAAGAAAATAAGGTTTCGTAGAGGGAAAACAGCATGACTGTTAAGAAACCAAATGAGCCATAGAACAGGTCTTTTTTTCTTTTTCTGTGTGTGTTTGTTTGTGTGCGGTGTAATCGAAGAGGCAAAAGCATGGAAAAAACCCTCTTCGAAAAAGGAGAAAAAAAAAGAAAGAAAAAAAAAGAAATGCACAGAGCATAGTCTTGTGCAGATATGAATCTCGTTTGACTCCTTTCCTTTTGAATCATTCCCTGAAACGCCATGCAAGCAAGTAAGTATAGTTCCAATGAAGCCTAATGGAACGTGAAAGAAAAACAGTTCGGGGCATGTTCGAGTGGCGGTGATGATTCCACGTCTTGTTCTGAGTCTCAAAGGAATCCACCATATTCCCGAGACTCAAAAAAGAGACATGGCACAAGAGATGCCTCGTGGTATAGTGTGTACAGTTCTGAAATGCAATAAATTCCATCTGTTCGCCAGCCCTCATGCAGTAAGTGGAAGTTGCGCAGACACGAAAAGGAAAAGGGGCAAGAAAAGCCCCGACGATTGAGCCATCTGAACGAATATCTATAAGGCCCCTATATGGCCTTGTGAGAAACCTTGTGAAACCATTGTAAGAAAGTGTGTAAGAGAGTTGCGGTGGTGGCTAGCGGTAGTCATCAACGATGTTATTCTACCTTGTTCTTCTTAGGCCGGCCGCGCCCTCGCTTCGCGGGAGTGTCCCCTGTGGGAGCGGATGCTTTTGGCGGGGCCCTGGGTGTCTTCGGAGTCCTGAGAGGATTGGGTGCCTTCCGGGCTCTAGGAGCCTTGAGAACTGGGGACGCGTTCGAGGGCTTCGAAGTACCACCGTTACCTTGAGAAGTATCGGGAGGATTTTGTACAGTGGGGGGTTGAATTGTCTGGACAGTAGCATGAACGTCTTGAGGCTCAGCTACCTCCTCCATGGGTGTGCTGCAGATAGACAGGGGATGAGGCGTGGCTGGCAACGCAGTCTATGCGCCAACCATCCCAGGGCCGTACCCTTGCTGTCGTAATTGCGAGAATGGCTGCGGGGTGGAAGAATTCTGGACCAGGTTAGAACCGCTGTACACCAGAGCGCTGTACACCAGAAAATGTCACGAATACAAACCTTTTTGCGTCGCTTCGTGCCGTTCCTGTCCTCACCATCTGCAGTGGAGTAATCGCCCTCGTCATCCGGATAGCCTTCACCGTAACCTTCAAAGCTGGAGTCGCCGTAGCTGCGCTTCTTGATGCTCCGTCGCGGTCGAGATGGGTCCTGACCGACTGCTTGTGTTTGGCCGGTCACCTTGAGCCGGGCTGATGCAGCAGGCGTTGATCCTGCTGGTGTGTTCAGCTCTGAAGCCTTTGCAGAGCTTGTGACGTTTGACGAGTTATCCAGCAGTTGCGCCGGCGACTCGAGGGAGCCAAGGATATAAGGATCCCAATGCTCTTTTCGCACCTTGCCTTTATTCATCGAAAGCGCCTTGGGAAGACTAGCGAGTGTGGTTTCTGAGAAGCCGTCCTGGATCTCCTTGCCTTTGACGTGATGAGTGTACCAGACATCTTCTGGAAGATTCAGCATGGCGAAGAAGCCATCGGGATCGTCCTCTTGTCTCTCGTCCTTCTTGGTATCGTAGGCGCCGTCGATGGCAAGCTCCTTGATTTGGCTCTTGAAACTCTTTCGCAGAGCATTCTTCTCACCGGTAGGCTTCTCTCGAGCCATCTTCGTGGCGAGGCCGGTAAGGTCAAACATTTCAAAGAGGTCCTCTGCGGTTGAATATTGGGGTACTTTGATGGGCCGATTGCAAAGAAGATATTTTTCGCCGACGTCGAGGTGGATATCTTCGATGCCCAAGGGCGGTGTGCCGAGGTGCACTTTTTTGGTGGCTTGATCGCCGAGATCCTCCGCTAACCTCTTTCGCTTATTAGGAGTCGTATCGTCGCCCGTGTCAATCATGGAAATATCGTGAGCCATGTCGGACGGTTGAGAACTGGCTCCAGTGACGCTGTGGGCGGGTGTGGGAAGGGCGCTCGTGATTGAAGTCATCGAGGTTGTGGCGCTCGTGAGCGGATCGGAGATCCCCGGTGATGGCTGTGATGGAGTTTGAGGAGTATGGGGATGATGAAAAGACATCGTGGGAGCGGCAGAACGACACTCTCTACGGTTGGGATGATCGCAAAATTCG
The DNA here is from genome assembly GCA_002221725.1 of Scedosporium boydii. NCBI lineage: Eukaryota > Fungi > Ascomycota > Sordariomycetes > Microascales > Microascaceae > Scedosporium > Scedosporium boydii. The sequence continues at coordinate 40,084 of NJFT01000142.1, forward strand.
TTCAAGGCGTGAGGAGTTGAAGAGAAGTCAAGTAAGGTTGGAGAAAATGGGGTTAGAGGGGATCGCTTGGACTGCAGTGAAATACTCGATCTTCACAAGACAAGCAGGGCCTTCCGGTCGCTCAGATTGAAAAAAACTCGACGGGCTCGTGAAGATCCGACGACGAGAGGGATGCAGATGATGGCGTCGGGATGCGTAGGATGAACGAAAGACGATGGGAGGGTTTATGGCGAATCGCGCCAAGAGGCGACGAAATCTCCTCGGTCGGCCAACAGATTGGACGTCATGCACCGCTGGGATCTGTTTTGGTGGAAAAATCAATATTCAGGGAGGCGGAAGGAATTTTCGAGTCGATCAGAAGGAAAATCGAAGTCGGAAAATTCGTTCGACGTAATCGGAAGCGCTTCAGGTCGTCGATTTCGTCAATTTCGGGATGGCGAGGGGGCAGAGGTTCAGGTTTTGTCGTGGTGGTGAAGAAGTGAGGATGGTGGAGACGGCTGAAGAGGGAGGGAGAACATTGAAGTCAGGTCCGAAGCGAACAAAGAGGCATGGCCCATGGCCCTTTGGGATGGATGGGGGCTGCCGAGACTGTGGTACTGTGGACTGGACTGGACTGACACTGCTGACCACCTGCTTGGCGTGGCGGAAGGTACCACCGAACGGTCCACTGGTTCAGGCGAATCACCCCAAAAGAGCAGCCCACCGCCTAAACCTCGCTTAATGAAGACCCGAAAAGAGAAGCCGCAGTCCCTAGCAGATGTACCTGAAACCCATCTATTTTCAACACATTACACTGTGTACTTCGTACATGATACTACACACCGACATGGTTTTTCTTCTTTGCTTCCGCGGTCGATTTCCAGATGTGGTAACCCATTCACGTGATGTAGTGGGGGGAAAGCGACATCCTCAATTTAAACAACAGCTCGTGAGCCTCCCGAATTTTTTTTCCCTTTCTACAAAACAACGACCACCCATTCTTTTCAATAGCTGGCACGCCTTGGCTTTTGTTGCTCTCTGCAATTAAATGCTTTCCACGCTGTCAACTCTTCGAACCAGTGCGTCGAGATCAATGACTCGATTCTCCCTTGCCTAAAACCATCATCACGAGGGCCTCTCGTGTGGCTACCCATGATGCGGTGATGACCTGAAGCAAGCTTGGACATACATGCATACATATATATATACGTATGTGCGAAACCGTACGGTCTTTGACGAAGACTTTGCGAGCGGGTGCGGATGGAGGAGGGCGACAGGCCCAGTTATATTCTATAAAACTTTCTCGCGTGGGACATCTTCCCTCCCACCTTTTTCTTTCGCCCAAGGTACGTGGGAAACTTATGCTAGACTTGATGGAGACTTGCATGAACCACTTGATGAACAAACATCTGGTAAACCTACCTTCTGGGGACGTTGTTTAACAGGAGGCTTATGCCTCGGGTTTAACCACCCAGTTGCCTGAGGAAATTTGGCGATACGATTCTGAACGTAAACCACACAAGTTCTCTTGGCACTCTGCCACATTTAGTATCAAAGACGCTCCTCACGCGCTCAGGTGCTAATTTTATTCTTTACCCAACAGCTTGCTGCGCTACCCGCTTGAGTAGTTTGCTTCTCTCATCCGTGTAATCGCCCGTCGTAGTAATCCCCCGAAAAACCAAGGAGCACTTGACGTCATGAAGCCAAGTCGCGGCACATACGATCTTTGTGCGAACTCAAGCCGCCAGCAATTTCTTGGATCTAGTGTGTAAAGTAGTCTGCCCCCCAAAAAAGTCGGCCATCTCCGATCGCCCAGTTGTTCAATTGATGCCTCTTTGACGCGGCGGCCGGTGCCTAAAGTTGAGTCATGAGGCATCGAGACCTATCGAGAAATTAAAGCCAGCAGTTGCCTAATTCTTGGGCCAACAATGAGCCAGTTGGGTCCCCAAAAAACCCTATTGCTCCAGCTAGGCCTCATGAAGCACGATGGCTCATGGTGCCTGCTTCTGCCTAGTGCTGCCTGGAGGAATAAAATTTCTGCCGGCCAAAATCAGGGCGGTGTGAAAAAATCGGCACGTTGCTCCAGTCCGATTTTTACGTAATCTACTGATTGGGGGACCGACCCTCACCGCCCTCAAAAAACTATAAATACAGCCCTTCCCCCCCAACCTTTGGTCTCCTTTCCTTCTTTTCTTCTCCATCCTTGTGCACGGGCGTTAAGCGTTACAGTGAGGATTCGTCCGAGTACGCTTTATTGCTTGTTGAAAACTTTTTTTTGACCACTCCATTTGGGCGTAGCCCGGATGGGAATTTTTGGCACCTTTCTCTCCCCTGCGAGATTTCTATCCATTTCTTTCATTGCTTCGGGTCCCTGGCGGACTTGGGTGAGGAAGGACGCAGACAAGTAGTTTTACGAGCGCCCTCGTCGCCATCCTGTCTCTACGAATACAGTCGGGTGAGAGATTCGGTTCGATCTGGACGAACTGGGCCATTTTTGGCCTGGACAGAGGGTCTTGTCGCATACCCATTCGATCGTGGGATGGATTCCTCGGCATTCCATCAAATCTCCAGTCACAGATTGTCGGCTGTTGCTGGCTCAGTCGCGACTGTGTTCTATGACTAGAACCAGCGCGTTCAGCAGCCAGTTGATATCAACAATGGTTGAGTTGCTTGTGACAAACACATGAATGTTGATGGCGCGATGTTTTCACAAGCAGAATGTCGTTGGCATGGCACACGACATGTGAGTCAACGACGATAACCTTCGAACATCGAAGCTAGATTACGACCGCCCGTATCCTCGAACGCGGCCTACATTCCCGGAATTTAAGCCACGCAGGAAGCAGAATTGATGGATTTCTTTCTGGTAAGTAGTGATAGTAAAGTAATGCCTGAGAGCATCGTCTCTAAAGTATTTTCAACAAAATGAAGTTCCAATGTCTACAAATGTCGTATCTGTAAACAACCTGCGTCGTGTAACCTACAGAAAACTATCCTCTCGCTATCTACTGCACAGCGTTAAGACGCCTTTTGACTTAGTATCTCTTAACGTCCTCGGACATTATCCCGGGACAGGGAGACCTCGGCGAATATCACAAACTCGCCATTCCCGTCTCAAACAAGCTGGAAGCTGGCTTCAAAGCCATGAAGTCTTGGTCAGTCTCCGGAACCTGTGTTTTGTTTTCTCCAGTGCCAATCCAAACAGTTATATCACAATATCATGACGCCTTGCGACCTTGAAGCTCCTCAACTTTTGACTCCAACTTCTTGATCTCGGCTAGCTTGATGGTCAGCACACGCTCCACCACATGAAGCCAAGCACACAAAGAGCGAGATGCCAGAGGTTCGAGCGCAACTTCTCACGCACCATTTCGTAGCACTTTCGTTTCGTCAGCCTCGAGCTTTATCCAGACTAGATATATTATTTGATAGGTCAGGATCGCCAGAAGGGTGACTTTCGCAATGGGTCGGCCAAAGGTCTTGTAGAAATTTGACTGCAGAGCCAGAAAGAGGTCGTTGTCAGCCCAACATCACATTCCAGGATTCCTCAGACACATCACCAAAGAAATAAGAGACGGAGCTAATTTTCAAATCTCAGGGAGGGACGTCCTCACGTGTATCGAAGGTTTCTTCGCCTCGCTCGACGAGAATCGCTGGGGTTGTCGCGACGCGAATCCGAATTGGAGTCCCGTTCGAGGTATGCGTGGCGCGATTCGAAGACCCGATGGTCTCGCCGCCTGTAGTATCCGTCGGGTCAACATATTCGACGCTGCCGCCTCATCGAGCCAAGGAACGACTAGGCAGACGTGGTCCTCTCGGGAGATCTAGAAAGCTTGGTCGATGAGCAGAGGTTTGCCTGCGAGAAGCTCGCTAAAACCGCGGCAGGTGCGAACCCTGATTGGGTCGCCCCACATTGTTGGTCGTGAATTGATACCTTGTACTTTGTACCCCTGCCGTCAGTGGTTCATGTTGCTCGCTTTCCGCTTTCCAAGAATCAATGTCTCCCCCTGGAGCTTGCAGCGGAGCGATCTCATAGGCCCAATATTGACGACACATTGCCAAAAGCACAGGGCTGACTGTCGTTGTTAGCATTGATCTAATGAAGCCAGGAGCCTCGTTGAAATCTGTCCCTTTTCCATCTTCCATACTTCCCATGCCTTCGCCGACATTCGACGACGACGTGTCATTGCGACTTACGATTTAACGAGTAAAGAGTCCTCCGAATTCGAGTATACGAAATCGTACATCGTCCACCATCCTTTATATTTGGACAAGTCTCCCGCATTCGATTCCCGTCAATTGCATCATCTCCATCCGCAAACTATCATAACCTCCAGAACCTCTAATTCAAACGTCAAAATGGTACGCCTCCAGTCCGTCCTGTTCAGCCTCATCTCGAGTCCCCGCTCTCGTAAAATATCTAATAATTGCTATATTTCCCCATACTAATGTTCATTCCCATGATACCAGGTCCAAACACCCCAGCAACGTCGCCGCAACGCCCAGTTCGCGAAGGAGCAAGAAGCTCGCATGGGCAAGGCTCCCGAGGAGCTTAAGAAGCGCACCAAGGAGGTCGCTAAGTCGCCTATCTCCCCCGTCTGGGTTGGTAAGTTACTCGCCCTCGTCACTATCATTTCCAGCGCCTGCGTCTTGCCGATCCTCCAGCACGCAACTCAACCAGCAAGCGCATATCTGGGAAAGGGGCGCTAGACTCCATAAGAGCTATTGATCCTTAACTTTCCTCAGCACTTGCCCTGTTTTCTTTTCGTCCTACCTCATCCCTTAAAGTGCGCATGTTCCCGATCCCTCGCTGACACTCTGGCACACAGCAATTCTCGGCTTCGCTATCTTCGGCAGTCTAATCTTCGAGCTCATCTCCCGATTCTTCCGGTAATAGCCATCGTCCTTTCATCAGGCCCTCTATCAAGGAGCATGCGTTCGACACACGAAATTAGTTGCTAGGCCGGTCTGGGGGAACTACTCGGGGTCACAGGCTTCTCCATCAGATCGCCCGTTTAGCGGAGTATAATGTATTTCTGGGTATTTGGCGTTCAATGTCTATAACGGGACGAAGGAAAGGGACCATTTAAAATTCCTACATGCGATACTTGTACTATCGGTAGATGCATTTCATTTCATTTGTTTCTCTTTGGATGCGAACATAAATGGTAAAAGAAAAGAGAAAAAACTGTGAATCAGATAGTACGAGGAGGGTATACTTGAGTGAACACGTAACTGTATTCCTTCCATGCCTCATATTCTCCTGAACTCCAAACTCCAATGTGACTTTTGTTACTTCCTCACTTACGCTCCCAAGCCCTTCCTCTTGCCCTGGGTATCAAACTTCATCTTGAGGCCAGTGTCATATTGCCTTTGGAGGTCATTCTGGACCCGGTTAATATCAAAGCCGGAGGACGAAGAAGAACGAGTCTGTGTCTGAGAAGTGCTGGGTGCAGCACCCTTGCCACCGCCAAGCAGTCTCATAAACTTCTTCTGTCTCTCCGATCCTCCCTCCAAGGCACCCACGTTCCAGTTCGCGGAGGTCGCCGGGGTGTTTCCAGCCGATGGAGGCGCTTCGGCGGAAGGCTTTGTCACGGAGTTGCTCTTCTTATCCTTTTTCTTGTCCTTCTTTTTCTTCTTATCCTTCCGCTCCACGTCGTCGGCCTTCTCCTCGATGCCGCTGGCGGGAGTCTGCTTGACATCCTCTGGGGAGTTCTGCTCATGCTTGCGCTTCTTTCCCTGTTTCTTGGCCTTCTTGTCCTTAGGGGTAGCGACATCTGGTTCCTGTTGAGGCTCAGCATCGTCAACTACTGCCTCGGTGCCGTCCTTTTCGACATCCGCCGCTTCCTCGATTTGTTTGTCCTTCTTCTTTTTCTTGTCTTTCTTGTCTCTCTTATCCTTCCTAGGCTTGGCGTCCTCCTCTTCATCGGCTACCAGAGTATCATCAACGTTCATAGCCGTCTCAGCGACCTCTGGAGAGTCAGCGGGTTTATCATCCTCGACTTCCTGTTTCTTCTCCTTCTTCTTATCCTTCTTTCCCTTTTTCTTCTCCTTCTTGTTCTTCACTCCGTGCTCTGGCTCTTCATCAACATCCATATGGTCATTGGTGTCTTCTTGATTCTCAGCTCCTTGATTCTTCTCGGCACCTTTCTTCAATGCCTTAGCTGTGTCTCGGAGTTGGGCAGCGATAGCCTCATCGACAGCTGTGGCATCCTCAACTACCACAGCCGGTGAATCAGAGCCGTTAGCACCAGTACTTAGCTTTGTAGCACCACCATCCCGGACATCGGCGACTGAAGGCTTGGAGGCGGCATCTTTTTTCGTCGCCGTGCCGGGCTCAATGTGTTGTTAGCACTGGGCCATCCCTTGCATAGTTGAAGGGACAAACTGATTCACCTACTTTCCCATCCAGCCGAGCTCTCAATGCTGCTGCTTGCTTGAGGAGCTTCGCGGCTCGCTTCTCGAGCCTCTCGACCTGCGCCAAGGTCTTAGTGCACTGATCGCCACCCTCTTCAGCTACAGATGATTCTGCCTTGGCTACCTTTACCTTGTCGGGAGCCTTAAGCTTCCTTTTGGACATCTTGTAAGCCTTGGACTTAAGCTTCTTCCTTTCAGGCGCCGCTAAGTTCGAAACGCCTAGAGCTGCACAACAAGTCTGTCAGCCTGATCTTTCGCGAAAAGAGGGTATTGGCAGTATCATATGGTGGATGATAGAGTCTCTCATGCAGTGAACTGCATTTGGAAGATGAAGAGTGGTGTGTGTAAAGGCGAGAGAGATGCCATTGGGTGCACCACAAGGAACGCCCATGGTGTGGAAAGATATAGACCAAGATATTCACTGGGTAGAACGAACCTGTAGGTTCCAATAGATCCTTCTGCTAGAATCAAACTCAGCTCGGTATGCCAAGCTCGTTGACCGAGACCCAAATGAAATTGATGTCTTATCCTGAGCCCAGTGCGAGATGGGAAGAGGCAGACAGCCAAATGGAGTCGGGATATCGAATGGCGAGGCTGAATTTTTACCTGCAGACCTACCAGATAATCTGCAAGGAGGTAACGCTTCTAGGAATAGATCTAGAAGCAGAATTGACGGATCTGAGGGGTGGATGGATTTCGAGGGTATCCTGGATCACAAGATTCTGTAGAGGGGTGGAAACAAAAAGTGAGTGTGAGTGTTCGAACGAAGCAAAGAAAAATATACTGCCGGGCGGTGAACTTGAGACTCTGGGAAGAAAGTTGCATGGGGGCTGCATGGGAGGGGCAGATTTCAGAGGCAGGGAAGCCGCGAGGCATACTTGCTCCTGCAGAAAAGAAACCGCAAATCAGGGTCGGTGACACACGACACTTTGACTGATCCAACTGATTTTGATATGGATTTGATCTGATGACATCAGGACTGTACGAGTGCAACATCAAATTGAACTATCAATGATTGGTTTCTGTACATACAAGCAATTACCAGATGCGGGTCTCTGTGGTCAGGTTATTGCGCCTGTCCGTCCCATCATCAGGATCCCGGGGATTCCCTCAATTTGACAGCTGGGGGAGTCAATCTTCGCCCCCAAAGTTTCCTGCATGGAAGCAAATAAGATTGATCCCTACAGCCAGGCGGGTAGGGCGTCCAGCCTAGGAGAATTCGATGATACACGCCAGTACATCATCGCTACAACCCGTCGATACTCAGCGACGTATCCCTCTGAGGGCCATTTCCGGCATTGATATTGATCTTGATCATTCCACACCAACGCTGTCCCTGCTGCAAGACCCTGAATATTGAGGTCCAGCCAACACTGCACTGTCGGGAGGTATTAGAGTTGATATTATTTGACTCGGAATTTTTCGGTTGACCTCTACGACGAGCCCCGGTTTTAACGCCCCCCGCTGCCCCCAAGTCCGCCCAGCCTGGTCATTCGGGGCGAATGCGATGTTCAGCACGGACAGGCAATACGGCAGATACGGCCTGGCAGTCGGAGCTGATTAATAAAGCGTCGCAACTTCTATTCTGACAGATGACGATCGTGTCATATCGTACTCGTCGCAAAACTCTTTGATTTGATAGCTTTCCGAGAGTCTCAACAGCATTGCCTCCCATTTTATTTCCTTCCTTTTCTCTCCTTTTTTTCCCTCACATTTTTTGGCTCTTGTGTAAATGTAGTACGTACCAGTGAGCTGCGTCAATCTCGTAAAGAACCCCGCGCCCGCCGAACCTTTCTGCGAGATAGTCGCAAAGGATCACCACCCCTCCTCGGAAAAGTGCCTTGCGAACTGTGATATCCTCCCACAGCAGCCTAACGCTTGCCAGTTCGAGGCGCTCGTCAACTCATCACGCCAAGAAATCTCCAGCTGTTCTCACCCCCTTCAGCCCAGCCCTGGTCTGGTTCCCCCCTCCATCCTACTACACAGGAATAATTATAGAATACGATGTGATCACCGTCCACCTCCATCCCATGGCCCAATCCCATGTCAGCAGTTATACCTTCGTAAATTGCCCTATAAGGCGCTTCCAGCTGAGAACGTTCCAACAGCTTGTCGATTGTTTAATTTTTGACTCGGTGTGTTAGCAAAGTATCAGCCCCCACAAACGTCACCTCGTCAAATCGCTTTACATTGGGGGTACTTTAATCCAAAGACGTAGCTTTTCTCCCTTGCTCGATTCCATACCACGTCTGGCTGCGATGCCGAGGAATAAGGTCCGAAGGATAATGTCGTGTGCTACAATACAAGCCAGTAGTTCCAGTACATATCAATCACCGGAAGAGTAGGGTTCTGTCCTCCCATCACCTGCGACGGCACGTTACATGACAGGTAGATTTGGGGAGGGAGAACTAATTTGAGAATCCGTCATCGACTTTAAGACAAACGACTAAAATCTTCTTAATAGTCTACCGCACGAAACTAGGAACAGAACCAAAATTCGCTGTGCTGAAAACGAGTGTAATAAAGCATCCGTTCGCCGTCCAACTCCATCCTCTGATATCATGATCCATGAAGAGATAGACCCAAAGTTTTCCCAAAAACAACCGTTATATGCCTCTAGTACGACCGAATCCCCCCCAAACTACCATCAGAGATGCAAAAAAAAGCCTTGAGAAGAAAAAAAAAATGCTAGGTAACTGAAATGGGCAAAGAATCATGAAAGTAAAGCAACGACAGACTGAGCAACACCCATAAGCCAATCAAAAAAGAAAGAAGAAGAAAGAAGAACAGTAAAAGAGCAACGCTGGGAAAGAATAATCCACGAGTAAGAGCAACGGAAGAAACATAGAACGAGTGGAATGCGGAAACTGTAGAGTTCGCTCGAATCGAAGGAAAACCAAAAACCAGAATGCGAAAAAAAAAAAGCGAGATAAGTTTGCGCCCCTTTTATATAGCCCGTATAACCGATGAGAAACCGACAAGGAGATGATGCGAATCATCTCGACAATGTTGACGAGAATTGTATGGGAAGAAAAGCAGGAGTTAGGTCTAGTAATAAATCTGGTCGGGGTCTTCGCTGGGAGGTAGAGGCGCCAGTGAAAAGTTCGCTGCGAACGGCGGGCTCTCCGGCCAGGGAGTCGATGCTGCAAACTGGTCCGTAACGAAATGACCTGGAACACTTGGGTGTTAGTAAATGGATTATTTCCGCGTTTGGAACAGAAATGACTACGTGCTCTTGTCATTTCCCACCTTGCTGAGGAGGGGGAGGGTATTGCGATTGTTGGGATTGTTGGGCTGGGATACCTGAGGAGCCGTAGAATAACTGCGGGTCTGTCTCGTAGTATGGACCATCCTCTCCCGCACTGCTTCCTCCGAAACTGCCATGGCCGTGGTGCTGCTGGTAGGACGGTGTTGCCGCGGGGTACGGCGCGTGTTCCATAAATGGACTCGTCTGGTATCGTCCGTCTTCGCGGAGGTAATCGCCTCTGCCGCTGCTTCGTCTGCTCTCGGCCTCATGTCCCCTGGAAACTACATGTCGCATCGAGAAGGTCCCCCATGGAAGGCCTGATACCTCCTGGTCTGAAGCTACATCGCTTGGCGCCGGTATCTGATAGCAGCTTCCGGCATGCTGCTGGTTCCTGGCTTCTCGCTCGGCCCTCTCCTTGTTTTCCCTGGCCTTTTCGCCTACATTCGAGACAGGTGTGTTAGCCATTTCCTCTTCGCGTCTCAAAGTGGCGTGGAAAGGGCATTTGGCACTTACGGAACTTCCTTTGCGCAAGCTTGTTTTGGATCCTGCGTCTCTCTTCTGGCTCAGTAACCTCAGTCCAATCATCGGTCGTAGACTTGGACTTGGACTTCGATTTCGAAGAAGAGGACGAGCTCGACTTCTTCGAGCTGGACTCGGCGTCTTTCTTGGAGGAGACCTTGGGTGCCATTATCTTCCTTGCCGCAGGTTCTGAACTAGTTATGTCTGCTTCGGAGGCGCTACGCTTCCGACTCAACGCCTTAGGAACCTGAAGAGTAGAAGAGATAGTAGGAGACTGCGCGGCAATGGTTTGGGTCGCGGCTTTGGAATGAAAATCCTCTGGTTCTGGCTGGAGAGGAGATGCGCTGCGGACAATGATCGAGGGTAATGTGTTTTGGCTATGCGAATCCGATGGCGCGCTGCTGGACATGTACGGCTGGAAGTCGGTTTATGGAAGGCGTTGGGACGGACAATGCCCCTTCATAGCCAAGGTTGGAGTGGCAATGGTGTTTGGCGATCGTTCGACCTGGTGATTGGCATCCAATGGTAGCTTGTGGGGTATCAAGAGAAGAGAGTGGAGAAGGCGCAAAGTGTTGGTGAAGACGCACCAAAGTCGGAAAATGGTGAGCGTGAGGGATGGGTAATGTATTATAAGAGTGTAGATGGGTATGAGGCTTGAGCTTGTCGATGTCAAAAGAGGGTGAGTGGAACACACGAGATGTTAGTTCGAGATCATGGAGGGACGACGAAGCTACTGATCTATATATACTCGACAAGGTTATGCCTGGCAGGGTTGAACGATCTACCTGTCGTCCGAGGTTGGGGCTAGTAGTAGTGGGGTGTGATTTTGTGAATAAAAGTAGAAACAATGACGGGAGGAAGGCCCCGTGTGTTAAGCTGCTCGCCTTGGGCTATAGGGCAGACTAGACAAGGCAGCCGTGAGAGGCTTCTTTCATCAAAACGATCAAAACGAGCCACACGACTGCCGACGGCGGGCCACAGTGACTGGCACAGGATAGCACATGCTTGTCTAAATCGAGGGTTGAATGGGGGTGAGAGAAAGAGAAAAGCTCTCGAGGCTTGGCCTCCGCGGCAGGGGCGTCTGGGAAGTGGACCCGCGGGGTCATGATGTAGTGTAAGTCTTGTAAGTGAGCGAGAAGGGAAAGGCGTCGGTCGAGTCATGGCAAGATGCTATTAGTGTAGTGTCCAGAATAGCCTAGACGGCAGACGGGATGGAATGGAGCAAGACTAGGGTAGCAAAAAGGTGAGATGCTAATACTGCAAACTGGGTCGACCAGTGACAGGCAGGATGTGACTGTCTGTAGGGCAATGGGGAAGAGGTACCCTCGGAGTACAGTACCTACGGGAGTCCCACGTCCGGACGGGATAAGGGAATGGATATTTTGAGACGAGATAGTTACACTACGGGAAGGGGGCGTTCCTTTCAGGCATAGTTTACTGCACTAGAAGACTAGAAGAGGGGCGAGTACCTGGCAAGTGCACTGGATAGAAACAGAAAGGGTAGGGGTATGTTGTTATGAGGGGGTGGGCGGATCAAGAGAGAAAGGGTGTGTCGAGAGAAGGAAAGGAAACCCCAATGGCACGACTCCGTTCTCCATACCCTCATACGCCTGTGGCCTGGTATTATTGTGAACAGTAGTAATGGGAAAGGGGCTGAAGGAGTGGTGGTGTTTGAGAAGTATTGGCTGGCTGCAAGAAATAGCACGCTTGCCTGGTAAGGTCAATGATGGACCCTCTCTCTCTCATGATGGCGTCCCAGGTTCATGGACAACCTTGTTTTTTTTGGGGGGGGGGATGGTCATAGATGGGGATAGACGTGCATACTTCGTAGTGGAGGGGGTGGGATTGGGGGTGCCCACATCTCAAAAATGGTCTGGCACGGGAGTGGGCCAATCCCGCCTTCCTTCATGTTCTCCACGAGCCCAGGCAAGCAGTTCCCCGATTGTAAGGGTAAGCCAAGGCTTTGGATGGAAATAGTAACTTTGCGGAGAGCCTAGGGTAATCATCTGCTCCCGAAGCTCAGGGGTGGCCAAATATCTCTCCGTTGAAAGATGCGATGGATGTGGGATGGGGAGAGACGTGAGCTAGATCCGAGATAATACGGGCAGAAAATGAGACTAACACGCTAACACTCCACCATGTTAAATGGGGCCTGGTTGATGTGCTAGTCAGGGAATCAAGGATAAGAACAGACAAGGGACAAGGGACTGTTGTTAAAAATATCAACAGCTCACTTACATGCGGAATTGAAGAAGACCCAGGTCAGCTAAGGTCCCTGGAGTAGGATGTGGATTTACTGGAAATTACCATTCACGCGCTTTGCTCGCAGGGAGGCCAGGATGTCGAATCAAGGGCGTGGTTCACTCTCCAGCTCTTGTTTCACTCTTGGGAATGTGGCATGAAGGTGGGAGTCCGTGGGAATCGATACATGTAAAACTACTTGCGCATTCTTGTTTCGATTGAGAAATTCAATGTTGCTTCCCCCAGGGGTACATTACATCCTCAACCTCAGTGAACCTGGGTGGGAGACAGGAATCGTCCAAGTGTGGAGATTATGCAAGACGGCGAGATCCGATGAGCCTCGAGATAAATATAAACTTGATAATAATATATCGACATCATTACTGGAGGAGCGTTTAACTCGGTGGCCGAGTTGGCACTGGCACTGGGATCATTGATGTATTCAATTGATGTCATTGAAAATCTTCATTTTCGATTGTTCCCTGCCGGCAAATCCATCACCATCTTAGCAAAAAATCGGTCTTCCAAAAGTCTTCGTCAACAGCCGGAACACGAGGCACATGTGTCGTCAGTTCCAGTTCTAGGTCCATGAACAAGCAAGATGCATCAATGAATGCCAAGGTATTTGCGATTACAATATGAGCGGATGTCCTCGCGCGAAATTCACGGCTGGTACAAGTCGAGGGTCAGAGGTCCTCTACAAGTAAATTTCGGAACCCGCATAAGATCTGGATTCAATGACAATAGCGTACATATGCAAGAAGGGATACCAAAACCACTGTTGTTGCAATACTTCGTACTGAAATTATGCTGGGAAAATGTCTCGCCACTTGGCATTTGCCATGCCAAGACCTACGACATAGGGTCACAGCGGGGGTGGGCTGCAGCAGACTGCACCGTTGGATCATTGGGAGTACAGAACCAGCACGCGAGGTGATATTAAGAGTGACATGGGTTTTTTCTTTCTTTTTTTTCTCCCTTTTCCTTTTGGGAGGGATTCTGGCATCTGGCAAATGTCAATGTTCCCCATGAAGGAAAGTTCCGTCCGTCTGGCTGGCGTGGTCATACTCGGACTGAAAATCAACACCGAAGCGTTTTTGAGGCAAGCCGAGGCCAGAAATAAACCATAATCATCTTTTCGCGATGGATATTTAGAGTCGAAGTTTTAACTATATCTGGGAGGATTCTCAGCTCGATAAAGATAGAGAACCAGGTTTAAGATGATATTTGACGATGCGACCCTACAGGCCAGAGGTGGGTTCAAACTTCAAGCCGCTTGTGGGGTGTGGTTTGCAGAATTCCAGGTCTGAGGATGTTGCTCCGGTCATGTTATCCATGGTCAGACCAAGCAAAGATCAGTGTTCAATGTCGAATTTCTTCGAGGTCTAGAAGTACACCATGTACATAAGTTTACATCGGTGTCGTACTGGGGCCCTTGGCCCAAGTTTGAGGAGATCCACTACAGCCCTGGTCATATTACACTTCAGTTGTATACTGCCTTCCCTGACCTTAATGGCTGCCATGTAATATTACTTTGCGCTTCGAAGAGGATGTTTGGGCCAAGTTGTTTGGGTCAAAGCTGTTTGGAGTATCATTATGGTTAGTCTTTTATTGGCATAGTCTTTTCATGTTTCGTACCAATTTTTAGCATCCCAGGTCGCGGGAGTACCGTTGTCATTGCGGTTGCAAGCCGATGAACCAGGTGGCGTCGAGGGAGCAACCCGTGCTCGATCACTGGTCTTCTTGGCTCAAATCGAGATATCTCCGATTGAGGCCGACCTAGAAGACTTGGAAGTAGGCAGCTGGCAAGGCTGTGCATGCAAGATGGCTGCACGTCTCCATATGACAGAAGCAAGTGGTCTCTTCACTACTTATCATGGTTGCAACGGAAATAGGCCCAAAAAATCTGTACAGAACTATACTAGGCACTCGAATAACAACTCTTTGGTCTCGGAAATCCAATGCGGGATGGACACGTCAAAGCAGATGCACATTACCGATTGTTGGCAAGAGTATTCCACTTTCGGATCCTGTCCCTGGTATAGTATGGTTGAAGGGGAGAGAAATCTACATGACTGATACCAACGGCACTTCTCCATTGTCGATTTATCTTCCTTGAAGTTGATGTCCTGATATCGTGGGTGCTAGCTCCGAGTGAACCTATGGGAGAAAACGTGGCGCCGAATCGGCGCAATATTGCACAATGCCTCTCACCCTCCAAGTAAACTTAGACGCCACCTCGGAACAATGCTCAACGGGAAATTTGACGGACCGTTCACTGACCGACATCACGTCTTCGGAAGTTGAGTGATAACACCGAGCCCGACGGAGCATTTGCAGCTCGGCATGGGATATCGATCGACTTTGATAGCTATTATTATCTCCCAATTACCAGCTGAATCCAACCTGGCATTTCAAAAGTAGGTATCCGCAGCTCTGGGCTCCCACAGAGTTCTTCTATTCAGCGTGGGATTGAGTTTGTGGTTTCAATGTTCTAATTCGTGTGTGGCTGTGCAGACCTGCCTGCCGAAGTGATCTACATTTAGACTTTGGTGATCCTCAATCTGGTGTCAGGAAAGCCACCTTCTTTTTTTCCGAAAAGAGATTCATGCCACGAGTTCCAAAAATGAACACGCCAAGACAAACCAGTCAGGTCCGACGGGCACGGAGCCGGTTGGAAGTCGATTGTGTCACTTATTTTAGCTCCTTCAGTCTTCGGTCGTGGATAAGTGAGGGATCTTCGAAAAGTTGGTGATTTCTCATGCCACTAACGACCATTCATGGCAGCCTGCGTGAACTGCGAATATGAAGTAGTGTACGAAGTAGACCTCGGAATTCCCGAGACTGTCAAATTTGCGAATTCGCTGCTTTGGAGGCCGGGCGTGTGAGACCATGGTAGGATTAGCATCGACGATCGATCCTTTTTGATCCTCAAGGCCAAGGATTCGGTATTCATGCTTAAAATTAGGGGGTTCTCGGACCCGAGTTATGCTAAAGAAACATTGTTCTTCAAGGAAACAAGACCCTCAGTTACCCCAGATTGGATGGGCAAACAGAAACATCATTGCCACAGTGACATTAGACCCTGCGCCATTTCCCGATTTAGAGCCATGCCACGAGAATGGTCACTTACACTAGCATAATGTAGCGTATACAGCGTACCTGTACTTGGTATGTGTGCCATAACCCCCCTCGCCGGGTGGATTCCGGATCACCCAAGGATTCCTTCTCTTTCGAAGTTCGGCCTTGACTAGCCGAACGCGAGATAGGACAGGAAGTCGTGCGATGTGGGTGCGTTCTCGACTCCACTCAGGCGACTCCTCGAAGAGGACGACTTTCACCTTGGTTACTATTTACATTTACCGAGCACGGTTCTTGGGCGATTTACGTTTTGGTATTAAACTTAGAAGGTGGAAAGCCTGGTATACTAGTCTTTCTCTGAAACATCGTTTGATTTTTGGTCAAAAATAGATCTGCGAAGTACCAATCTCCAGCACAACTCACTTGCGGCAGAGAATAAATATTGGAGGCTGCGATGCTTTCAATTTGATGCTTGGGGATACCAAAAGCGCACTCCATCCATCGCCTATTATCTTTTTCTCATTGTTATGCTTGCACCCTTTGAGGGCTATTTCCGGTATTGTGGTGTGCTGTCGGCAGTTCAGTCGATGGCAAACCTTGATGTGCTGGTTGCTGGTTGTTGTTGATCATCAGCGAGATCCGGCCGTCGACTTGCCGATCAAGATGCAATGCTTCAACTATCCACTAAATCACATCCAATGGTGAATGAGCTGAACAGTTTAATGTTGAGAGGTGAGAGGCGTCCTCGGTGTAACCTGGTATCAAAAGCAAAGTGGCTTCAGCCGTCCTTTGAGGCCCGATTTCTACACTATGAAGTAATCCACTTGGCGAGAGAGTGATATCGTGATTTGGCGATACTTGAGACATTGGAGAGCTCGGTCGAATTACTCATCTGACCGACAATTTCCCAATGGCACGCCCAATTCCCTCTCTTTTGAAGTTTAGTGTTTCCTCTGCCAGGCTTCGACGTTACCACACTGCCAGGTGCAAGTGGTACGTACCGCGCGAAACCCCTCGAATTAAGCAACGGATGAGCACGTCGATCAGCCCAATTCCCAAAGCAATTGCTGTTAAAAATAGATTTCGTCCCATCCATGCCCCCGGCTTGGGTTTGGGTCCGAGTCTTGGTGGGTCGGATTTGGAGTACCAGCATGTACCTTAGTACCGAGGCATGAAGTAGTGTAGCATACAACTATCACTCCCTCATCCTTGCGTGCCACATTTCACGTTGGAGTTGATGCTCCGACTTTTCTTGACACTTTGATCTGTGGAAAATTATCAAGCAAGACCCTGCTTCGGGTTGCACGTATAATTTCCGGGACAAACTTGGTCTTCACTCTCTTTGGAGAACTAATTGACGATTCGAGCCCCGTTCTGGGTTTTGAACTGCGCCGGTTCCACATCCTAGACGATGCGACAAAGTTATTTCTTCCTCTGTCTTTTTCGACTTCTTTTTATGGCTGTGGGGATTTCCTCAACGAGATCATAGCCTTGTCACCTTGAAATTACAAGCTACCACTGAGGTAAGTCTCCTTCCGTTTCTCGTTATCGTCCGCCGCCTGACCATGACCGATGCGGCCAGACCCCGAACAGCGAGTACTATGTAGCATTATGGTCATAAGAGACGCTCGTGTACTTCGTAAGGCACGACACTTGTCGTGCTATCCAATTTCTTGTGAAGTAGCCTCTAAAAGTGAGCGGGAAGGAGCGGGTCCCCCTGTCCATCTAATTAATCTACGTGAGTGCTTCAAAGCTCAACCCTGAGCTCAGGGCATAACAAGAGCCGGAAACATCGAGATAACTATTCCTCCGTTCAAGGACGTTGCTGGTCGGCTTCTACTGGTCGGCACGAAATGGCTTCGGGCTTCAGGGTCTGTGGCGTCTGGACGAGCTAAATTAGCATGGGCCTTGCGCTTCAAAAGGACCTTCCCTCCACGTCACAGACATGTGGAAAACGACGAATAATAGCGAGGCTCGAACCTTAGATTAGCAGGCTTCTAGAGACTGAGATTAAGGTGTAAGCTGGCTAGCCATTCTGGTTTGAGTGTGCCAGCATGGGTCTGCCTGAGGACTGCACTAGTGTGGTTCCTACCAGCATTGTGTATAGTAGGACAACAGGGAAGCACAGTTGGCGTGATACGCAAGGTACTCAAAGGTACACATTCACGAAATGTGTACTTCGTACTAGACAAGGCATCTGCCGTATTAATCGTATTTCCTGCTTTGGAAATCTCAATGCTCCCAGTCTTCATCGTCATGGCAAAATCGTGATGTACCCGACCAGCCGTTGCACTCCGAGGCTGGTCCCAAGAAACGCATAAAATGTGGGTCGCTGACCGCGCTTTACCTTCCGTCTCCGAAGAATGAGGTCGGGGGCAAAAGAGTCGAGTTAACGTGATGCCGATCCTCCCAGGAGGCTTCACAATCCAGCAGCCCAGATAACTCGAGGCTAGCGCAAACCAAGGCACCCCCATACGAGCTAAACTGGTGCTTGAGTGAAGATTGGCCGGCGATTTGTACGCTAGATCAAGTCAAGAAGTGCTACGGAGAGCAGAGGAACTTTTGGCATTCTGCCTACCGGGTTTCTCGTGCCTCGTCTCCTTGCGTTTACGAGGCCAGGCCCCCAAAAATGATGCAGGCTTGCAGCTCTGATGCAAGCCTCGTCTGGGTTTGTGGATGGATGATTCGCCTTGGCCCAGCTGGGCGACAGCATTATCCCCTATGGGTGTCGTATTTGTAACCTGTGTGAGCCAAGCAAGCACCTCAATCCCTCACCTTTGCTCCTGTCACGCACGGTGTCGGATATTGTGCTCGCAGCTCTGTGGAGGGGGTGTGCGCATGTACAAGCAAGTACACTGAGACATTGGATTTCCTCAATCGGTCCCGGAATTGTTAACCCATGGACGTGGAGGCAGGGGCCGATCGGAGCCGACAAGTAATCAGACAAATCGATTGTCAAGAAGAGGTCACCTTCGCGTTGTCTGTGCAAAGTAGCCCTTCCATGTGGGATCTGCATGGGGTGCGTGCTGAGGTAGTTTTTCCACTTTCCCACCCAGTATCCATCGAATCCTCTATCAAACCCCACTGAAGGATTTCCGTTTACATTGGCGTGAGGCAGAGCGATGTTGTATAAGCGAGGGCCACTGCATTCACCTTCATTGTTCCAGGGTGAGACAGCGATGGTGTTTGGGATCTGCCTACGGGGACCTTCATTTCTAGGTGCTGCTGCGAGTTTCGATGTCAGCTTCCGAAGCTGAAAGGAGGAGAGTGTTGAATGGGCAAGGAGACCAGAACTGAGATGTTGCTAGTTGATGGGTTGTTTCGGCCACCCGGCTTTGGTGAATTACTACTTTCCGCGCCGTGTAGCGGCTGGCTTCAGTCCCTCGATCATTCATCGAATTTGTTGCCGTGGTGTTTCTCTCTGATATCAATCAGTTAGTCTCACCCCAAGCCCAGGCCCCCAGGTGCCGGCCAGGCTGGTCTAGCGAAGCCACCACTCAAAACAGGGCGCTGACATTTCACGATAACATTTCCGCCGATTTAAATGCGATTTATCAACGACAGCCACAGCCCTACAATAGGGCTGCTGTCGGGGGCTAAATCTTTACCCCATTTTACATCTCCAATGGATCAATGGTAATCGATCAATATCAGATCAAATCTTGCTATTAATCCTAGCTCCCTAGAGTACTGAACCAGTAGGGAAGGTTCCCGCGACCTACCAAGACCTTCTAGCCGCTGAAGCTGGCGAACCCAGGGCTTAGGCGCATCCTTGTGGGACGACATTGGGACGCTCTCCATCTTCCACGTTGACTAAAAGCTTACACACACGCCAAAGTTGCATCTTACACCATTATATTCGCCCTTCACCATCAGACTTGGCCCCCTATCCGTCCTTCCGCTGTCATCCCAAGCATCAGATTGGAACTTAGTTTCCAGTTCAATGGATCGAGCAATTGTTCCGCTGCGGGACGATGAGCCTAAAACAAGCCACTCCCGAGATTTCTTGCGCTTCCCTGATCTCAGCTGACATCTTAGGTTGACTCGACGAGGCTATCGACGTTGAGCTGAAGATAATACTTAAGCGCCCGCTTAGGGCTGTCTGGACGACACCACCATCGATCATGTCGATCTGATGTGCCTAGCCTAATTTTCGGGCCTCATCAGGCATTGCGCGACCCTCCAGGCTCTCACACTTTAGTGGCGGGCCGCTTCGACTGCAATCTCCACTGTCCTGCCGCTCTCCGCCTGTGTGCTGTTTAGTCCTGGGCATAATAAACACACGCGACCTGTTCTCTGGTCGGCTGTCATTATCGGGTCGCTGGTAAAAGGGGTGTCGCATCGTCTGACTCGACTCAAGTGAGCCCAAGGCACCCGAGAAAATACGATATCTTCGGGGTCTCATGCCACCCCTCCTGGCTCCGCGGGGCTCGCGACGCCTTTCATCTCCTTCGTCAAGGTGTCATCACATCACCAATTCTTTTGCTTTATGCATTGACGACTCTTTTAATAGAACCATGATCATTAAGACTTCGGCAGTCGGTATCAACGCGCCTGTTGGTCCATTAAACTTGTCTCACGGCGTAAGCAACATCTAACATTCCTCCGAACCGCTTCGTCTCCCGCACCACTGCCCGGGGTAACTCTGGAAAGGGAAACGTTGAGTGTCCATCACCGTCAGTTTGCCAATTCGAATGAAAAGACTGGGCACATCTACTACCATAGACGCACGCCCTCTCTCAGCTCCGCCATCGCATTCCATACCATTTTAGACGTTTTTAGGATACTTTTGCGCCTGCAGCCCTACAGGTACGCCCTTACTTCGTTCGGAGTGGCAGACGCGGTAAGGTGGGATAAGCGTGGCTATCGTTATTTTTGCGACTCATCCGCCACGTTTCGAGGTTGCATGATGTTCTATTTCGCTCCCTAGGCAGGCCTGGTGTATGAAGGGGTGGAGGCGACTTCTCGTTGCCCTCGCATTCACTTCATCGCCTACCTCGTAGGCATATGCGCAACTGGGTGACATTGATCCATCTCTGTGGAGCAGAGCCTGTCCATTCTTAGATGAAGCCCAGTCGGCCCCGCCGTCCGGGCCAGAAACTAGAGATAGTACTAAAAAAGGGGTTCGCCGGTGCCTGGAGGCTATTCATGGAACCTCAACTTAGGACGAAACCAATCCATTCTAAGATTGGAAATCGAGAGATATTTCTGGCATCATCTATCGTCCAAGAGAGAAGAGGGGCGGAAAATGGGGGTCTAACATGGAGGGTTTACAGATAACACCTTATCACTCTTGGCTATGAGCTCAGACTCGAAGCCAATAATAATAATAATAGTAATTTACACGGGACGTCGAGAGGATCTAAATCGATCGTCGTGGACTATTGTACAGGCAGAACTGGTGATCAAGGCCTCCCGGTGGCTATTCAAAAAATACAGCGCATCATGACTTCTCCTTAGTGACCTTGCTGCGCCTCTCGAGCGGCCTTGCGCTCGGCCACACGCCTCTTGAAGCGGACCTCTGCCTTCCTCCTCTCTCCTCCATCAACCTTCTGTCCGCGGCGGAACTCCCACATGCCCTCGACTATCGTGACTTGAGATAGGCCATTGCCAACAGGTGTCGCATAAGGTCCCGAAATCTTGTTTGCTCCCCTGACCCTGTAGTCTTCCACCTTGGCCTTCTGCTCCGTCGATACATTTGACAGGCTGCTTCCGGCAGGGACGTTGACGACGGTCTTCTTATCCGTCTTCAAGTCGTGGTGGACACCGAGGAACGCCTTCCCATCCTCGACATACTTGAAGTCTCCGCCGGGTCCAAACTTGCCCTCACGATACCTCCTAAGCCAGTGGAGGAGATATCTCCGCGTCCGGGCAGGCTCGATGCCAAGTTCCTTGAGCTGTGGTGAGGTGAGGGTGAACAGAGCTTCCCAGGACGGGAACTTATCGGAGTACTGGCTGAGACTTCGACCGATTATTCGTAGGAAGGACTCGGGGTTCGGTACGATGGGGATGGGAGGCGGAACCGGTCGAGGAACGGACATTTTGGAGCTGTGGAGGCATCGCACTTGCCCTCCGCGGGGGAGAAGCGGCGCATTGGGCCTGAAAAGGCCGAGGGAAGAGAGAATTTGCCTTGGTCGCATGGTCATAATGAACTGTGGAGGTCTCAAAGGTTAGCTGTCTTGTTGGGCATAGAATTCAAAACGGAGGTTGAGAGGCTTAGCCTACACCATGAATCTATACTTCTTCTGTCGTCTCAATGTTTGAGGAGAGTAACTTGGGGAGCGACAGGAACTGCTCTCTCGGAGATCTGTCTCAGCGACGCCAAAAAAATTTGACGTGGTTGTTGCACTCAATCGAATCACCTTCAATTGGTGACATAAAATCTTGAAGCTCGAGATCGCGATTTCCCTTCAATTTTTCCATGATTCAGCCATTGGCCATTCAGTGGAGTAAAGTGGGACTTGGAGACCGACTGATTCACGTGACCACGCATTTTCGGTCATGGATGACCGATTTGACCGATGGTGGGGGCCACGTCCAGTCGCGTCACACAATACACCGTGCAAAGTGGCAAGGCTCGTCAGCCTCTCCTTCCCCTCCAGATGGAATCCTCAACTCAGCAACAACTATTGCAAATTTATTTCTCGTTCCCTCCGATGATGCCACCTTGAATTTTCCATTCATATTCATCCCACGGAGGCCTCTTCGAGCGGTTGCCAAGCTCGACTGGCACCTTATCTTCCATACTCATCGCTCGCCCTCCATCCCTTGCCCCTCGTCCCTCCATCTGCACCCAGCCTTAGCTCAATGACTGGATACAGCAGGCAAACATCTTGAAGTTACAATGCCGGGTTTACCTCGAAGGCGGGGAAGGGGAGGACTCGCTATGAAAATACAGAATGGAACTTATGTTCAAATTGGAATTGATGGTAAGCATGGCCGAGTCTGATATTGATACTCAATCTATCGTTACTTACTATCAATGATAGATTCATTCCCAATCGGGCTCATCGATCATCTCAACTCCCTGCCCCTTGAAGCCAATCGCGACTATCGGCCGTCCAAAAAGCCGCGACTCGACATTCCCGCCCCAGAGCCTCTCGTCATTGGTCGCGGAGAGTTGACCGTATCAAGGAAGCAGCCAGACGCCGAAGACGCTAGCCTTGACAACTTCTCACGATTCAGTGTTGGCGAATACCTGACAATGTCATTGTTTCCCGCGTCTAGATATACGAAGGACGTGGTTTGCCTCGGATTGACCTCTCGACCAAGATCGCCAGCAGGCTTCTTGAATGCGGGACTGGCTCTATCCAGCAGTTCCCTCAGCCCCCAGGTTGCGACGATTATCCGGGCAGCAGGCAACAATGGATTGAAGCGTTGCCAGGAAGCTAGATTCTCATCAGTCATCAATATCATAGTTTCGCGCCGTGATGACGTCCTCGATATTCATTTCTCCTTCGAGCTCCATTGGCAGCCCCGGAGTCAGTATCATGACCAATTGGGTCACCAGTCGTACCAGCTGATTCGGGACGTTATCAACACCTTCTTTCCTCCAGACGGAGAGTCTTCCACAGATAGTGAAGAATGGTCACCATTGGACTTCTACGAAGCTGCATATGTCCCTTCTAAAGATGATCCTATCTCGGACTCTATCATGATTCCTGGAATGACATCCACCCTTTACCCCTTCCAAAGAAGGACATTGCAATGGCTTCTTAGACGAGAGGGCATTGGATGGATAAAGACAAGTGATGATGCTTCAGGTATCGTGCGAGAGATTGATGAGGAATCATCTGGCTGCCTCCCTCTCTCATTCAGACAGGTCCATGATCTGAAAGGCACATCATGCTATCTCAGCAGGGTTTTCCATCTAATTTCCACTGATTTAACCCTATTCCGTGCTTCGGAGCAGCTCCTGAAAGGAGGCATCCTTGCAGAAGAGATGGGTCTCGGGAAAACTCTGGAGATGATTGGGCTTATACTACTTCATCCCCGACCTGAAGGCGGTCCTGAGCCTAACTTCCTCGACCCAAACAACGTCAGCCCGATTAGTGCGACGCTGATTGTGACTCCCGCGTCCCTCCGTAGACAATGGATGGACGAGCTCTCCCGACATGCACCCCATCTTCGGGTTATGGATTATTCTGGGTGTAAGACTAAGACCCGGGAGGAAGAAGTCGACCTTGTCTGCGAGCTATCTGAGCAGGATATTGTAATCACTACATATTCTGTTCTCGCGACTGAACTCAACTATGTCTTGGAGCCTCCCGCCCGAGCCATGCGTCACGAGAGGAAGTATTACCGAACAAAATCTCCCCTGATGCAACTTTTGTGGTGGCGGGTTTGCTTGGATGAAGCACAGATGATAGAAAGTGGAGTCAGTCGCGCAGCGGAGGTCGCTAAACTTATCCCTCGTGTCAATGCCTGGGGTATAACGGGTACTCCTGTGAAGAATGCTGTCCAGGATTTACGAGGGTTGTTGATTTTCTTGCGCTACGAGCCGTTCAACTTCCTAACGGAATCATGGAAAGACCTCACTACAAGATATAAGCCCATCTTCCGACAGCTTTTCAACACACTGGCGCTCCGACACACGAAAGCTATGGTTCGGGACGAGATTAGGCTCCCTCGGCAGAACCGATATGTTATCACCATGCCCTTTGCGGCAGTGGAAGAGCAGCATTATCAATCCATGTTCAAGAAGATGATTGAGGAATGCCACCTTGATGCGCAGGGTACGCCTCTAGTACCAGAAGAGTGGAAGTCAGAGGATTACCACGAGAAAATGAGCAGCTGGCTCAACAGACTCAGACAAGCGGCACTTCACCCGGAAGTTCTAATTCGGCGCCTCTATGGTGGCACAAAGAATCGGCCCATGAGAACGGTTGACGAAGTCTTGGATGCCATGATAGAGCAGAACGAGAAAACCATCCTATCAGAGCAAAGGTCTTATCTCATGTCAATGCTTACCCGAGGCCAGCTGCTTGAGAATGGACCGCGCGTCAAAGAAGCGCTCGCTATTTGGGAGAAGGTGAGAGACGAGATAGGCCTCATGGTTGACGAGGCCCAAAAGAAACTTGACAACGCCGTTCGTGAAGCTACTGATGGCCGCGTGTCGGTGGACGGCGCCGATGGTTATGAATTGGAGAATGAAAGTTATAGGTACGATACACCTGCATCTGTGACACTTACACTATCAAGGAACTATCCTCTGACATCATTACAGCCAGGAGCATCAGAGCAACATATCCGAGCTGCGGCGGAGATTACGATCGGTCCTTGAGGTCCAGCACCGAGCAGTCTTCTTCTGCGCTGATGCGTATTTCCAGATCAAGGAGAATAAAGATTTTACCCAACCTGACTCGGAAGATTATAAGAGGCTTCAACGCCTCGAGGACGAAGGCTACGAACAGGCCAAGTCAATCCGTAGAAAAATTTTGACTGAGGTGAGTAGACCTGGCTGCCTTTCACTCGTCGCAATTCTGTATATCTAACTTTCAAGCAGAGTTATCGGAAAACCGAAGCTTTGAGAAACCGCCTCTCTAATCGAGCGTCGGACCAATCCTTTACGACAATCCCAGAATTGGTTGTGAAAAGTGAGCGCGGTTTAGAGTCACGACCCTTGCTAGAACAGCTCGAGGAATTGTACGAGATGCTCAACCGGCAAGCCGACCGGCTGGACGAGTGGAGGGAGGAGGTGATCCAAATTTTGCTACAGCCCTTGGTTGACGAAGAGTCAGAAGGCCCCGCTGAGCAAACAGGAGAGGAATTTGCAGATTCGACGAAGTTACAGGATAAGCTAGTAGCCTATGTCTCTGTCCTACGAGCAGCCATTGCGGATCGACAAGATGCGATTACGGGTCAAACCAACGAGCGTGTCCGTCATGAGATGCAAATGGAGACGGCAAACGCCCTAGATGGCACCGTATCATACGGGCCATTGTTCCTTCAGCTGCGGGAGATTCGTGATCGGCTCAAGCCGGACCCCGCTGTTGCGTCAATGCGCGGCATAATCAGCGCCCTACGCCAGGTCAAAAATCGGTATTTCAAAGATGACGCGAATGAACGGCAAGCCATGGAGGCCAAGATTGTGAATCTCCACATGCAGGCCATCCAGAAAGACTCAATGGCGCAAACTAAAGTCGCGACCAGTTTGGAATCGGAGTTGGAACTCTTCACATCAACGATGAATGCTCGTGTGGAATACTATCGCCAACTTCAGGCGGTATCTGATAGTGTTATTCCGTACGAGGGCGAGAAGGATGAGGAGACTATGCGTAAGATGCGCGCCGCAGAAGAAAAGCTTCAGCAGAAACTCGCCGCATCCGAGTCGAAGCATAGATATCGTAAGTTCTTTTTTCTCCCCTCTCAATCATAAGACCCCTTTCACCCGGGCCCAGGGAACTAACGCGCGTTGGGATACAGTTATTAATCTCAAGGAAACGGGCTCGAAGTCGAGCGAGCCTAGAATTTGCGTAATCTGCCAGACACCGTTCGCCGCCGGTGTGCTGACGATTTGTGGCCACCAGTTCTGCAAGGAATGCATGATGCTCTGGTTCCGGGCACATAGAAACTGCCCGGTGTGCAAGCAACACCTCAAGCCTTCTAATCTTCACGACATTGTTTTGAAGCCACAGCAATTGCGGATCCACGCTGAAGATCTTGGGGGCAGGAGCGGAGAGGCTGGAGGCAGTAACTCAGGGTCAGGCAGCTCAAGGCGTGGTGGGCAACCGTCGCAGTCGGTGATATACACCCAATTCAGCCCAGAAAAATTAGACGCGATCAGGAACATTGACCTGGATGGGCCATCCTTTACGACCAAAGTCGATAACCTAGTTCGGCATCTACTCTGGCTCCGACAGGTTGATCCGGGCTCCAAGTCAATCATCTATTCCTCGTAAGTCCAACAAGATGAAGAAAACCTAAGAAGTACTCATGCTAATGGCCGGTTACAGATTTTCCTATTTCCTCATCATTCTGGAGAACGCCTTCAAGCAGCATCGGATCGGCTACACATCAATCACAAAGCCGAATGGCATCAAGACATTCAAGGAAGATCCGAGCATCGAGGCATTCGTTCTTTATGCGCGATCTCATTCGAGTGGATTGAATCTCGTCAACGCAAATCATGTTTTCCTGTGTGAGCCGCTCCTTAACACTGCCCTGGAACTCCAGGCCATTGCCCGAATTGATCGAATCGGTCAACAACAGGAGACAACGGTCTGGCTTTATCTGATTGATGGCACAGTTGAGGAGTCCATCTACAATCTGTCGCTGAGGCGCCGCATCGAACATCTCGGTCGCGTGACGAAAGGAAAGTCGCAAGAGACGACGGCAGAGCAGCTTGACATGGCAAACGCGCTGGAGATGGAACAGGCACCGCAGCTGTCGCGTCTCATCCGCAAGGATGGTATCGGCGGTGAAGTGATTGACAAGCGTGATGTTTGGCAGTGCCTCTTTGGGCAGAACCCCGAGCCATCACAGAGTGGTCCATCGACTCAGGGTGTGTGGTCTTCCATGTCCGGGGAGGCTGAGGAGAGTTAGGTAGCGCAAGTGTGCTTGTCTGCGTTGCGATGAAGGAGTGAGATCTCTCTCCATAGACGTGGAAATGTGTCTACGTGTATTCGTTTACAAGCATGGAGTGGTTATGACTGTGATGACTGTCAGTTGTTTATAAAAGATACCATTTTCAAAACGTTTTGTGTTGGATGATGATGATGTATATATGAAATCAAGGCGACAAGGCCTATCATGAATTGTGTTATTGAACTTTGGACTTTGAGCTCCTCAAGCCCCAAATCACGACTTGACCAAGAATGCTGAGATACAGGAATCCTTCTCCTCACAACTACTTATCGGGTAGGCATTAGCTAAATTAATGGCTTGGAAATGTCCGATATCAGCTGAATGCACATATTTGACTGTGTAGCACATCCGGGACTATAATATCGGCAAGACATGGCGAGGGTTGGCCAAGTTCATCGTCTCCCGGTGTTTCTATGTTTACAATTTCTTTAGGGAAACGGGGCTTCTTCCGCCGGCATTGCGATGGATTGTTTATCGAGGTGTTTTCTAAATGAAGTTTCCCCCCCGACCGTATACCACCTCCCAACAATTTGTTAAGGTGGGTCAAGTCGATGTGGATTTAAAGGTTGAGGCTGATTTTAAGAGCTCAATTGATTTGCCGAAAGTGGCTCTGGGACGGCACCTTCTGAGTGCATCAATTCATGGACATCATCTCGGGAATGCTCTTTGACAGCAACAACAGCAACAACAACAACGGCAATAGCCAGGCTATCATCGTCACATTCCCTTTTTTTCCCACCATATTTTGCTCAGACTGCCTCATCCTATGATGGCGCATGATAGTGTATCACCACAAACCCTTTCTGAAGAATGAACCTAGCCTATAGTCACAGCTCTGTCACAAGATAGCCTAGCATCCGCAGATCTTAGCTTCAGCCTTACCACTCACCTCGCCCTTTTCTCCATCGACTCTCCGACCTCGACAAATTGTTGGCAAACCTGTTCCCCCGACCTCGGCACTCTTCTTCCCGCGATGTCGAGGTCCTTTATTTAGCCATTAACTCACACCTGTTACCATAGCGCACTGCGATTTCACTGTCGCGCCGAGCCACGTGTTCGAGAGCCGAAGCCATGGCGAGCCGCGATCTCGTCCTCCGAGTTCAGCTCGCCTCGATGAAGGAATGGGGCGACTTCCTCGACAAATGCCTCTTTAAGCGCCTAAGCATCTCGAAATTCGAGTCCTTCGTACCTCATCTCCGATCCAAACATCCTCTCCCCCCCGACGCCATCGCCGACCTCCTCCTCCGCCCCCGCGCCGGCAACAACGACTGCCTCGATCCGCGAATCCCCCTCTACATCCAAACCGTTCTCGAGCTCGAATATATCGACGCCCCGGCCATCCTAAAGGCCCTATACCGCTACTCCACATCCCATACACAGTCACATAGCGACGTCCAGGACCTACCGCCAGTCCGATGGCGGAGTTCCTACTCCGCCGAGGAGGTCATGTTCTACCGTCTGACTAAGGCCGTGGTGCATGGTGCCGGCATTAGGACGCCGAGCGACGCGTTGCGCATGATGGATATCGTGGCCAAGTGGATGGCGCTCTTCACGGCCGCCTTTGCGACCTTTGCTGCCGATGTCATGGGTCAACTAGAGAATGCTGGTCCGAGGGAGGAGATGGAGTCGGCGCGGGCGGCATTCGTGGCACTGCTTCTGAGCGTGTGCGAGAATCCCGTGCTGTTAAGGACGGTGGGTAGACCGATTGCAAAGAGTAAGTCTTTTGAAGACCTGCCATCCTATAGCTTGCAGGGGTAAGCTGGTCGGACTGGAGAACAGCCGCTAATCCTGTGTTCACAGAGGCGCGGAAAGCTATGCTAGACAGCCTTGTCAACTTCGTACCGACTCTGCAGATTGCGTCCATCGCTGAACGTTTGGAGCTCTTCCGATCGACGCTAGCTAGCTTCGAGCCCGCCGAGAAGCCAAAGGATGGGGGGTTAGAAGAGATGTTAGATTCCAGTGTTGGTTTGGACAGCGTCATACTACCAGAGCTACCTATCTCTAATTCTCGAGCGGGGCTATACATTTATCTTAACGCATGTGTAAGTGAGGAGGTCCTTGAAATCCCTTATGAGGTACCGAGAGAGGCTTACATGCGTTTCGTTTCTAGTTTGTCGGGAGGCCACTGCTCGATGACCACGCTTTATTTGCTTATCTTCATAACCGTTACCAGGGAGATGTACAAACTGCAGCCGTCGACCTGATCCTAGCCTCCTTCGATGTGCTCGCGAACGCAGTCTTCAGGAACGACGGCCACAAAACAGCCCACCTCCTACGATCCTACCTAATCAACAAGCTCCCTCTTCTCCTCGT
Source organism: Scedosporium boydii (assembly GCA_002221725.1). Taxonomy (NCBI): domain Eukaryota; kingdom Fungi; phylum Ascomycota; class Sordariomycetes; order Microascales; family Microascaceae; genus Scedosporium; species Scedosporium boydii. The sequence goes on from NJFT01000142.1 coordinate 69,467, forward strand.
CGCCCTTGGCCATTCCCTGTTCCCCCCCACCACGCCCGAGTTCTGCATCACCGAAGCGTTGAGCCAGGTTGATACCAACACCTTCCCCACACTATCATCGATGTTCGACGACAGCCGCAACAACAACCCGCTCACGGATAATGTGCGGGAGGAGTTTTGTTTCGCCTGTTGTCTGCATAACCTCATGCCCCAATCTCATATCGAAACCCTTCTGGGGGAGAACAGTTATCAGACGTTACCCTCGGGTGGTCGCTATGTGAAGGATGATTTGGTGCGAGACTGTGCCGCGGATCCGGAAAAGATCCAGAGCTTGATAGGGGAGCTGGATAATATGGATGGAAATGTAGGCGCTGTGTGCCAGGCATTAACAGAGGTAAGACCCCTTTTATTCACTCTCTAGGCTATCCATTTTATTTCCCCTTCGTTACTCACAATGCTATGTGGATAGGTTCTCGGACGTCTTTGCGCAAATAAGGAGACCATGTCTTTGAAGACGCTCTGCAGCCAACTAGCTAGGAAGCCTCAGAGTCTTGATGTCATGCTTCTCTTTGCAAAACCCGCAACCATTCTCCAGCCCATCTGCGATCTTCTGGACAATTGGCGGTACGAAGAGGATCAGGGTGAATACCAGCCAGTCTACGAAGAATTCGGATCCATCCTGCTGCTACTGCTCGCTTTTGCCTACAGATATAATCTAACGCCAGCCGATATCGGCATCAGGTCTCGAGATTCCTTTGTTGCGAAGCTCCTCACTCAGGGCCACCTTAGCAGACCGCTGGGCGACCTCACGGAGCAGGAGAAGGGCCATCTCGATGGCTGGATTCACGGGCTCTTCGATACCGACGCGGGTGGTCTTGGAGACGAGCTCATGTCTTCCTGCCCACCTCAGGACTTTTACCTCCTCATCCCTACGCTCTTCCTGAACATTGCGCTTGCCTTTGGGTCTGGGTGCCTTACCGAAGAGACCCTCAAGGGCGGTCTTGAGTGTGAGTTTCTATATAAGCGCTAGAGAGGGAGTTGTTAAGACTTCTGACTAACGTGAGAGATAGATCTCGTTGATACTTTCCTCCTTCCTTCTCTAGTCACCGCGATCCGGTTTTTGTCTGATTACCTTTGCAATGATCAGCCGGAAGAGCAGAAGGCAATCATAAAGATTTTACAACTACTTCTAGCCCCCAACGCAATTTCGACCGAGGCCTCGACAATGCTTTCGTCGGTCTTGAACCTGGCTGCGAAACCACTAGAGCACTCCCTACGCGCGTACCAACGCCGGGACCCTAATAATGCCCAGATTGAGCCGCTTCTGCGTACATTGAAAGACAGCCTGCCTCTGTCGCGTAGGACGGGAGGGGCAGAGCACAACGAGGTTGAGTCGTGGAGCGGCACCGCATCGGGAGGCCTAACCATGTCCATCAAGCATACGATGAATGGATTCGTGCAATGGAGTTTACAGCCCGCTAGCGTCAACGTCATGCCAACTTCCTACACGCACAGACAGATGCTCTGCGGCCTACAAATGCTCGGCGCCTCACGGATGCTGCGCATCATTCTCGACGAAGTTCAACAGCAGTCCGAAGCCGGCAACGCAAGCATCGTATACGACGTAACCACGGCGCTCATATGCGCGCCAGACGTCAGCAACGACCCTCCCCCGCCGCCCAACCTGCAAACGCTCGACGAGTCGGGCAACGTGCCCCCCGTGCCGCAGCGGCAGCTCAGCCTCCGCGAGGCCCTCAAAGCCGAGGCCGAGAACTTTAGAAAACTGCACAAGAAGGACCCGGCGCTCGCTGAGATCGTCGTCCGGCTTCACCGGAAGGTCGAGGCGCAGATGACGCCTTCGCAGGCGCAGATACTGCAGGCGGATCTCGGTGCCTCCATGGATACTTCGGACGCCGTGCATCAGGCGGCTGCTAATGCCGCTGCCGCGGCCGCCGTGGCCGCGACGGGCGCGGGTGATCCCATGCAGATGGATTCCGTGGGGCTGGATATGATGGCGGGCGTCACGGGGAGCGATTTCGGTATGGGTGGATCAGGGAATGGCGGGTCGCTGGATTTGAGCGAAGATATCTTTGGGCTTGATTCGGGGATGGACACGTTTGATATGTGGGGGGACATGATGGAGACGAGTTGAGGGCGGTGGAAAGAGCGAGCGCGGGTCTGGGGAGGTTCGCCATTTAGAGGGTAGAACAGGACAACTGGGTGCCTTCTTGCGTCTCTGGTCTGTTTAGGGAGTTGAAGAGCGCTGCAATTACAATTGCAGAGAATCGAGCAGTGCATTATTAGTAGAAGCGAAGCCTAGATTAAAGAAAGCGGGATTTCAAATGCGATCTGGTCAGTCCACCATCCTTTGTTGAAACGATGAGGAGCAACCTCGATCGACTGGTTTGGACGGTGATCTAACAGTCCGGTTCCCTCCATGGAGGTATATAGACGGAAGGGATTGTGTCACGACAGCTTTTACGAGAGGGAACTACTGTTCTTCATCTCAGAAAACAGGGTATCAATTATTGCCCTCTAAACGCCTTCTTAAACATATGCCCAGGTACATGTAGTCTTTTCACTTTTAGTTTTTCCTCTTCGTTTCCTTCGAAATGAAAACGGAAGGAAAATGCCACGTTCCATAACATCGTCAGCCCTGCGTAAATCTCCCTTCTCTCATTGCGCATACGATTGAACGTAATACTACATCAACGGAGAGTTAGTAAACACAACCTCATTCGGCATGTTAGTCCAGGGGAGCGAGCCACTCACCGTCATGACCGACTCCTCAGCCATCGTATGCTCATCAAAATGCGAGATGTAGCAATACAGAATCAGAGCATGATCATCTATAAAGCTCCCAATCACCTTCCCTTCGAGCCTCCCAACACTCAACACCCTACTCAGATCCTTCCCGTCAACGCGCACGGTAGCCCAGCGATCGGGCCCAGCCTCGCGGAACCTCGTGCTCGGGTGCTCCTCGATAGGCATGCTCATCTGCTCCTGGTTGAGTTCGGGTGTCACGAGGCCGGACCACTCGCTGCAGACGGAGCCGCCGTCGGTCTGCACGCGCAGGCGCAGGCTTCCGAACATGTTCGCGCTGAGCTCGAGCTTCGCGCTGGAGCGGGACGAGGAGGAGGAGGCGGCCGTGAGGCGGGTGAAGCGGTCGGCTATGGCTTTGAGCTGGAGTAAGGGGGGGAAGGTGATGTTGACGTCTGGGTCACGGGTCTTGGGCTGCATGATGCTCTCGACTGACTCCGGGTAGAGGACGCGAACCGGGATCTCATGGGTGATGATCTTCTCTCGCTCGCGTCTCAGAGAGGTCTCTAAGTTCTCCACGGGGAATGTGGAGGTATCGCCGTCATCGTCGTCGTCGAAGCCGAAATTGGTCGTCGGCCTAGGCGGAGGAGCCATACCACCGTGGCCCGCCGAATTGGTCAGGGTGGTGATGGTCATGGCGAGGATGGGAACTCCATCGGTGCGGCGCTTGGCGAGCTTCATACTGGCGGAGACGGAGTTGAGGGCGGACTTGAGAGCTCGCTGCAGAGGAGTCAGCGGGATCTCGAGGTCGATGATGTTGTCGACCTCTTTGGAGGAGATGGTGAACTCGTCAAAGATGACGTCCATGTTGAAGCTGGCCCAGACGTGGGAGCCGACGTCGGGGATGGCGGTGAAGCGGGCGACATTGTTGTCGAGGCGCACCCAGGCGATCTTTTCGAGGGAAGATAGAGCTGCCGTGAGCTCTGGGGATGTGCGCGAGGTGTATTAGTTGACAAGTTGCTTGGAGGGAGTGTGGTGGTTTACATACTTTGGAATGTGCTTATATTCTTCAGCTGGGCGTTGAACCTCATTCTGTCTGTGTGAGGCTCTCAGGCTTAAGCCCCAGGCTTGGTATCAAACGAGTCCTTGGGGCTCGGGAAGACAGTCTCGTCCGAGCTTGAGGCTCGAAACGATGAAGTGCGAAGAGCTTGGAGAATAATTGAAGTATCAATTGTTCACTTTGATGTTGTGCATGAAGCAGCTTTGAGGCTGGCTCACTTCAATGTTCAATTGTTCACTTCCGGCTTTGTGAGTCGTGACGTATTACTTCATCCCAGACTGTACAATGTACAATTGAAACACCCGGACTGCTGTGCGGAAACAACTTTGAACTCTGAGTTTTGGAGTTGAAGCTTCGAAACATCAAATCTTGATCCATAATTTTTATCGTCATCACGCAGGGTAGTTTTTCCACTTTCAAGTCTCGTCACTGCATTGTGATGCCACAGAACAGAACCTGGTTCGACGAGGTACGAAGCAATCACCCATACATTCATACATTGGATCAATTGAAAGTACTTCGGACTGAGGTACAGAAGTACAGAGGTAGTGCTGACTGTGTTGGAGCCCCGCTGGCTTGATCAATCGATTGCCAGCTGTGACAGCCATTGTACCTGCCTGTGTAGTTATGTTATACCTTGAACGAGGACTGGAGTCTCGAGATTGTTTTTTTGGTAATTCAATCCGTTGGATCAATGGACTTGATTTGGTGCGTATAACGCAACAGATATTGCCCCGTTAGCATCTAGATTACTAGGACCAATGTCTCAATTTCATTCCGCAGCGTTGTCAGACGAGCGTATGCGTACCCAGGTACGAAGTACACTATGTTGAAAGTGGTCTTGCGTGTCAAGACTTGCCGTCGGCACAACCTTGTGCTCTTATCCCCACTATCTGTGCTGTCCGTCCCTGATCTTAATCTGGCCCTACAAGGTCTGGACAAGGTACTGCCAAGCCTCCGTATCGACGATCAAAGGAAACAATACGCGAGTCATTTGCAAACTGCGAAACAAGGGCGGGCCTTCCGAAGTATTGTACAACAACTTCGTACATTCGCACCACCAGTCAACCGCATTCCGTATCCTAAACGTTTAGGTTCCCCCTGCAACCTAGCCTATCGGGCTATTCGCCGCCCCTCCGCCTCCACGTACCACGTACGATCCAGTACCGCTGGCGGGAGTGTGGCGGCCTCCAAGTCTCCGACCGGGACTCGAGGCCTGGGTCTTTCACGTGGGTTCTGAACACGAAGACATTAACCTGGCGGGAGTAGCTCTCTCATGCGTCACTATCACCACCGCCGCCATGAAGATAAGAGCAACGAGCTTCATTTTCTGCGTACTTGTCTCTCTCCCTTTGAGTTTATGTATCCTCTCTTGACAGTGTGGCCCCAGGAGTGGATCGCGAGTTGGACACTTGACCCTTGACAGTCCAAGATCCCTCCCTCGTGAACACTAAAACCCAGGACAGCTCTGGCAATGAAGTATTGACAAAGTACATCATACTACAAAGAACACCGCCGAGTACACACATTTGCTACCCCGATTAAACTGCACAGACCATCCATGTCTTCGGGCAACAATGTACGAAGTAGGGAGCGACAGCAAAGGACATTCTCCTTTGCAACATCCGAGGAATGTCTTTGACGTCAAAGACAATCTGACCGATCAATTTCTTCGACCATTGATGGCTCAGTCTCAACTGCTGAATAGGCCCATACTAATACGGGACAAATCCCACCCTAAATTCGTCAAGGTTCTGCTTCCTCCTTACCCACCAGGCCCGAATGACCTTCGTCCTCATCATCGTTATCCATGCCCCACTGTAATACCACCTACGACCCGCCTAACCCCGAACGACCCGTGTCCTTCTTTAGCGCTTAATACCACTATCGGCATAGTCTCAGACCCTCAGCTGGAGGCCTGAGGGACCACCAGACCTGTGCTCCCTCAGCAATGTTTGATTGATGGACGCTGTAAGAGTTGAGTCCTTGGCTCGAGAGGCTTGGTATCAATCATAAGTGACGAACGCCCCTCGCCGCCACACCCACCTTCCTCTCCAACCTCGAATCCTTCGAACCCTTGCTTCCTCCCTCCCCCATTCCAACTCCGACAGCGAACGTCGACCTGGGCGGTTTCGATGCCCACGAAACCTCGCCATTCGCCCAAAAACCCGCATCCGACCAAATCATGAGCCTCGACACTGTCGGGACTCTGCTGGCCGCCATTGCGAATCTACTCAGTGAAGGTCTCCAAATCCTAGCCCAGACTGATACCCACCTGTGGGGCCCCGACGAACACGAGCAGGTGCGCGCCTTCGAGGACGCCCTCGACGAAGCGAAGAAGGACTTTCAAGAGCTGTCGCCATTGGTGAAAGGCCAGTTGTACTATCAGAACGATCGTAAACGTATGTCTAGCAGTCCCAGTTCCTCCAACTATCGAAGTCGCCCTGTAATATGGCCTCTCCCGAGCACACACATCCGCTGACATTACTGGATTTTCTCCCCTTCTTCTTAGGCGAATCACTCGACGAACTAAGAGCTTTGCGCGCGAAATTCGAGACACACATTCAAAGCTTCCGAGACTGGGGGAATGCAGGCGGTCCAATAAATCCCCTATGGCTGAATGACACGAAACTTTTACGGAGAGAACTACACCGAGCTCAGTGCAAAGCCGTCGGGAGGATATTCGCCCTCGAACAGGAATCCGAGCCCCGATGTCTCGGCGCATTCCTCGTATACCGAAAACAGCGCGCCTGGGCGAACCAACCCTGCAACCAGCTGGAGGAGTACAAGCGGCGTCAGCTGGAGGAGCTGATGACGTGTAATAGCGTCGGCAAGTTTGAGCGTTTCGGCGAACAGGACATCGCCTTCGTGTGCGACTTTTGCGACGGATACATGGTGTGGGAGGATCTCGAGAGCATGCCGTCGATACGCACCGTCGACGAGACCGTCACCGCCTCGGGTACCAGGACGCCGCCGTTACCGCCTACCCTCGGAGCTGAACATTGGCAGGCCACAGGATTTGCCGTCACGACGAGGGAGGAGAAGAGTATCGTCTTCGCGCCGTTGGCCGTCGGTAACCATCTTCCGCCCGACGCGGGGGAGTGGGAGTCTCGCATCATATGCCCTGTTTGTAACGACGAGTACGTCCTTGCGCAGGGAGATGATGAGATGGAGCAAATACGCTACGATGAGAGATCCTACGCCAACCTCGCTGCTTTCCAGGCGCACATGGAGTGGCAGCACACCTCTTACCCCGTACCGACGATACCCCTGCCTGCGCTGCCATCGCCGAAAAGCAACTGTAGAATTATGTAACGGACTATGATTGTGTCTTGGGTTGCTCTCTTTTTCCTTCCGGCGTTGGTATGCGCTTTGCTTTTGTTTCTGTCGTTTTCTTTCTCTTCTTTATTTTGGCATAGGCCGGATTGGATGCGAGTCGGGTGCATGGCCAGCTCGGCGCAGGATACAGGGAACGGAGTTTCACGGCCGACAAATACTATGTCTCTTGGTGTTTTTTCCGGTTTTATTTATCATGACGGGATGAGGTGTTTTGCAGCCTTTTTTGTCACGGCGTTAGGTGGGCTTGATATACACTAGGAGTGTAAGTAAGGTTTCTAGAGTGTTTGCTCTCCCTCTAGATACAACAGGCAAGATGTCCTCTTTTCCTCCCTCTTCTTCTTCTTGCCCGTGGACTGCACCACCTGTAATTCAGGACAGACGGAATCGGTCGCTTTCAAGATCGAATCTCGATAAGTTTACTTGTGTGTACTTGTGTAACATATATATACATGAGTCTCGCAGGTTCAGTAGACTCGCGCCACCCATCATCGACAACGCTCCCATCACGGTGATATATCCCTATGTAGACGTGGACTTGTCGTCTCCCCACGCTTAGTACGCAAAAACCGTTGACATTAACCCATTTTCCATACAAGAAAAGAAAAAAAAAAATAAGAACAAGAAAAACAAGAGGCAAAATGATATCGTTTGCCCAGCCCGGCGTACTGCCCCCCCTTTTTCTACGCTCAAAAGAACCTCCACCACAAAAACACCAAAATAATGAACCCCAACGCCGCAAACGGCCCATACTGCTTCACCAACAAATCCCAATTAATCTTGACAGCCGCCTTCCTATACTTCTTACTATCGTCCCTCAGCCTCGACGACAGCTCGCCCATGCGCTCGAGGCTGTCGCCGCGGTAGAGCAGGTCCTCGATGTTCTTGGTCATGACCTTGGTGACGTCGCGCAGCTCGTCGTTGAGGCGGTCGAGGTTCTGCGAGGCGCGGGCGTCGGAGTAGGTGGCTTTCGTGCGGGCGATGAAGGTGTCGAAGTCCATGAAGGCGTAAGGGCGTAGCGTGGGGGAGTGGATCTGCGCGGGCGGGTGGGTGGTTGTGAATTCGCGGGAGAGGTCGGCGAGGTAGGTGAATGCTAGCTTGCGGGGGTAGGAGCGTTCACAGATGCAGATGAAGACGATGTCGCTTTCGATTAGGTAGCTGTTGGAAGCTTGTTAGCTCTTGCCTTTTTGGGTTTACTTCCTTTCTTCGGGTCTCCTCTTTGGGGCTGGGAGAGTGCGTGCGAGGGGAGAACGGACTGGAGGACGAATTGGCCGGATTCGATGCTCGCTTGCGGTTCGGAGTTGCGGGTCAGTTTGCGGAGGACTTGGCGGATTTGACTCTTGACTTCGCCGACGGCGGATTGTGACTATGGTTCCAAATCGCGTTAGGCCTTGGTTCTATTCTGAGATGATATATTTTCTATAGGTGTGGTAGTACCTGCTCGTCATCGACGGATGCGCAGAGCATCAAGCCTAGGTTATCGACTTGTGTTAGCTACGCCGATGTTCCGTTCCCCCCCTGTGGTAATGGGAGTTTGGCGTGGGGGGTAAGTACCGTCAAGACGCGCTATTTGGGTAGATCGAATCATGGTGACTGTTGAAGAAGAAGAAGATGGATCGGGGTGTTCGTTTGCTCGTTCGTCAGGAGAAGAACAGTCGAGCGAGTGCTCCGTGCCAGGGAGAGCAGAGTTCAGGAGCAAGGCTGGAGCTTTTTGGATGCGAGTGTGGCTAGACAGAGGTGGGTTCTGTAGGTGACGTGGAATGTTGGCCGGATTGGTAGATCTGGCTTCGTTGACACGAAATACTGAAGACTGGCTTCGGGCAAACGTTCTTGGAAGATGTGGTGGTCGTTTGTTTCGTTGCTGTTCAGAGTTGAAGCTCAGAGCGCGGTCGCTGGCAGTTGAAGCCACATGGAACAATTGATATTGTGAGGTGTTCAAATGCAGGTACTTACTTGAATGTCACCACAAGATACGTACCCAATTTGAGCTTAAATCTCACACAAGCTCCCTTGCCAGCAATACTCTAAACTTTAGCAGCTGGAGGCAACCTAACAATCTGCAAATGTACATATAGCTAACAGTGACGCCTGTCGAGTTTGAAGTTCTATCAGTGTTGTCCAATTTGACATACCGAGGTATGGCGGTCTTAATTCCTACGCCCTCCTCTCTTCCTATAACTTCCTACATAACCGAACCACCACTATTATTATACCAGGATGCAATCGCACTGAACAATGTTGGCTATCGACGGAGAAAAGTAAAAAGAAGGAAAAGAAAGGAAAGGAAAGACAACCATATATTTTACAGAAGCGCCCGAGGACAGCATTCCTAGCGGTGAACAGGCAAGCGAGGGGGGGAAACAAGCAGCAGCAGCCGTCTCATACGCAGCTCGACCGGCCACTTCCTCTTTTCCCATCACATGGCCTAATTGGATGTCGCCAATATATTGTCGTCGCTGATAGTGTAGAAGGTTCGAGACTGAGCACGAGAAAGATTTTCACTCTTAATGCCGTACTCACACTAATACAACTTCGTGTAAGCAGACTCGAGGAGTGGCAAGTCCTCCAGGATAAGCCCTCAGCCTCTTCAAACCCAGCTCGCCCTCACCGAGCGAGCTCTGCCGTGTCATTCAATTTACAGCGGCCTAAGCATCGATTCCGTTCGCCTTGTCCCATAGCCTCCCGACAGCCCATTCAACAGGGCGACTGGCTGGAGCAATGCAGCTGGGCACATGCCTCCACCAGTCCTGCGTGGTACCCCTATCAGCTTCAATGAAAGTGTCGTGCACTTTGCTTGCCTCGAATCATGCTGGATAAAAGCCACTTGTCTCCCAGTCAATGATTCCAGAAACCACGTACTCATCCGGCCTCGTAGGGTCGAGGTCCACCATGATGTTACCAGGAAAGAGGTCACCATGAGTGAAGACGGCCGGTTCGTCGGGGTCGGGATATGGTAGGAGGCTTTTGAGGAACGCTGTGTACTTCGGGCTGCAAGGCGCTTTGATCGAAAACTGAAAGTCCCTAAACTCGGTGGCCATTGTCATAACGGTTTCAGTGTCTGCCTGTTCCACCCAGAGATGGTGATCGCTCACCCCCTCTCCCCCAGGTCCACCTAGTCGCCCACCCTTCCGCTTGAGCTCTCGCAATCTCATGAAGAATTGGTCCGATTGTCTCTGGATTGAGAGCTTGTTGCCATTGCTTAAGGTAGGCCACACCTTTTTCAAAGTCGCAGACGGGATGTATGACATCAGAATCAACAGGGAGTAACCCAATTCGATGAGTCCATGAGGCTTCGGTGCTGGAAAGTCTGGTGCATTCTCGGCAAGATATAGTAAAGCAGAGTACTCTGTTTCAGGGCCTTTCGTCTTTGACCTGGGGAGGATCTTGATAACAATATCAGACCTAGATCTATTGCCACTGCGCAAAACGCCGCCTTGGCGGCCTAGGAGCTCTGCGATCAGCTCTACATCCCTCAGCACTCGACGGACACCTTTATCTAGACTATCGCCATCTTCGACGACGCTGTCTTCCCCGAAGATAAGTGCCTTGGCTGCATCGGAGAGGGGGCTTAAGATGACAGCCTTCTCAGGGGATCTCAAGAGAGGAGTGATGAAGTCCTGTGGCTTGCGCGGAGGGGGTTTACGTCGTTCTTGAAGGAGTTTTGCTGTTGGATGGAGGAAGTGTTTTCTCATGGCGTCTATGACCACTCGGTGAATCTCGCCACTAAAGTTCCAGCTTGGGTTTTCAGCTAATTTTTCCTGCACGGTCTCGAGTATTTCTCGATTCATCACCGCGCGACGCGCAAGGAGCTCGGGAGTCTCTTCCGCTGGTAAGAAGACATTGTCAGAATCAACAGTTGAACGCATCTGGGGCATTGGGACCATACCGTTTAGAAAGGGACATGTTGGGATCAGATCGATTGGGAACTTCCAGCAGTCGGAGGTTGTTGAGATCAATGACGTGTTGAGTTGTTCGCGAATTGATGTTGATGGGAATGTTGATGGTGATTTGAGTGTATAGAGTCATGTGCCAACCCTCCAAAATTTCATAGCAATCGCACCTTCCACGCGGAAAGAAATACCAAATACGCAGGGTAATATTTATTTACAGCCTTCATGGCAGCGACGGAGTCGCCTGGATCGCCTGGCACGCAGTACTCATATGCGACTCTCAAGTACATGCAGCATACTTCTGAAATCCTAGAAACGCCAGACCATCATAACTCGCTCGGGGTAAAAAAGAAAAAGCGAAACAAAACAACAATAAAAAGAAGAAGCAGAAAAAAAGAAACAGTAAAACAACGCCCATTCTCATCCTTTCTGCTCCTCCTCTCGCTTGCCCCTCGTATCCGTCGGGGTGGTCTCCTTCTCCTCCTCATCCTGGCCCCAATCGTCCTCAAACTTGCGAGCCAGGTACTCGTCGTAGTCACCAGCCTTCCTACGCTCGCTCGCCTCCCAGGCCTCAGCGAGCCACTGTTCGTCGTGCTTGCCCAGCGAGAGGTCCTCGATATACCGCGTGCAGTCATAGCGGAAGTGATCGTCGTTGAGAAGGGATTCAATATTGGGTCGGGCCTCGTCGGTACCTGCGTCGAGGATGTGCTCATCGTCCGGGAAGTGCGCGATGATTTCCTTTTGTTCCTCTGGTGAAAGGACCTCCCAGGCCGCCGGGTTCTGTAAGATGGACTATATATTGCAAGTTGTTAGGTTTCTGTAAACGTATTATATCGAGAAAGCCGTCGGCGCTTGGGTCGCCGGCAGCCCACTTACCCGAAGATCACACTTCGTGAGTGGCGAGCGCGAGCTGGTAAGGACTCTCGAAGCAGCCCACCGATTGGCAGCGGTGCGCTTCTTGAAAACAATCTGGGGGCTTCGGGGCTCTTCGCGGAGATCAAATCTTGCTTGAGTATGGGGGTTGCCTTCGTTCTGGGGTTCTCCTTGGGCGCGAGCCTGCTCGCCAGCCTCGAGTCGGGCAGATCGCCTCGTCCTCATCCTTTCTTTTTTCTTATTCCCTCGGTCGGTATTCTTGGGAGTTTTGAGAGATATGGGTTATGTATTAAAGATTAAGATGTCGGCTGTGTAAGTAACTCAGAGGTGGTAGATAAAATAATTTTCCGGAAAGGCAAATATCAAGCTGTGATGATTGAGGATTTGGTGATGGGGAATATAAAGACGAGGAGAGAAAGGATCAATTGATCAAATAGTATGCTGTGCTGTTGTGTCTATAAGGGGTCTGAAGTCCAGGGTTGCAAGCCAAAGAGACATGCCTGTGTGTAGAACGGAGACATTTTCTTCATTCATTCATTGCGCTATCCCAGGGTTTGGAGTGAAGTTATTACCACAAGAAGCTTGAGTTTGTGTTGTTGCGAGGTGATGAAAGAGTTCAATGTTGCTTTTAGTGATCGATTAAGACAAAAAGGTGTGAAGTCGCAGCACACCGAATAAAGCCGAATTACTCACACTTGATGGAATGACTGAGAGCAGCTCTCATTCTCATTCATTCAACACTAAACACTAAAAAAGAAATCAATCCTTCCATCTTTCAACATTCGATGAAACAAACTCGATCACAATATTTAGATCCTATCTCATCCATTTCCCCCTCTCATAAATCAAAGCTCTCATTCCATAGTTTAATTGTCAGACGACGCCGTCTGGCGCAAACAGTTCGAGATGGCTCCTTCAGCCACCGACCACTTGCGACAGCGCCAACTGCTGCTTTTCCAGAAACTCTTAAACCAGCGCGATGGTGCCAGCCCCCTTACTCTCGTACTCGATAGTCTCGAACAGCCTGCCGGACCTCTCATAACCGAGTTTGCGCTTCGGGCAAAGGTGGGTTGACGTTTGGGCCATTTCGAGGCGGGGCTATCGGCGCCCCTCCTGTCGTCCTTCTCCTGCATCTCAGAGAGGCTTGAAAGTGCTGACGGACAAATTTTTGTATAGAAAGCGGCCAAATCCAAGGTCATCTATCTCGGTTTTTCTACTCTCAAGAGGAATCCGCATGCGGATGTATATCTGAGTGCTAGGGGCAAGACCCCGGCTGCTGTGAGGACAGAGCTCTTGAAGCACTATCCTGCTGTCGACCCGAGGGCCGCAAAACAAGGCACACGGCCTCAGAGTGAGTGCACAATCCCCAGTCATTTTTTGTCCCTTTATGTCCTTTTATTCTTACGAGATTTACAGGGGCCATTGTCATCCTCGACGCTCTAAACCCTTTCATCTCCACACACTCGGAACAACTCACAGCATTCCTCTCAAATATCATCACCCCCACCGTCTCCCTCATCGCCATCTACCACACTGACGTCCCCTGCGTCCTTCCCAAAACCTACAGCGAATACGCGCCCCATCCGTTCACTGTCGTTACTCATCTCGCGACCGCCATCCTACGTCTGTCTAGTTTGGACCATGAGATCGAGCGCCAAAAGGCCCGAAACCGGAGCGTCCCGGAACCAGAGTTCGGCCTTAACGAGGGCCGGGACGGAGTCCTCGTCGGACTGCAGGAGAAGGGCACACCGAAGCAGGGTCGTGGCCTCGTCGTGGACATGGAGATTAGGAGACGTAGCGGGCGTGCCGTGACGGGCAAGTTTGTTCTCATGGTTCCTCCGGACGCTGAGAGGAGAAAGGGGGCGCTGTCGAGTTTCTGTCTACAAGAGAACCATCCTGCCTTTAAGCCTCCGGAAGATGAAGCAGGCGGCGAGGGTCAAGAGAGGGAGGGGGAGGGACCGGAGAGCACGTTCAATTTGGGGCTTACGGAGAAGCAGAGAAAGGATCGTGAGGGGATCGTGCTGCCCTATTTTGATGCGCAGACGGAGATTGGTGGAGGGGAGGGTGGGAGGATTCTATACGAGATGGGGAGGGAAGACGATTTTGATGATGAGGAAGATGAGATATGATGTCGACTTGATGAAAAAGTTGGTTTAGATCTGAGATGCATGGCACGATTAGAGAGGAGGTGAGATTGGCTGTTGATCTTGAAGCCTATGCGACTCGAGCTGTCCCACCTCCTATTTCTCGCCAAGGGTGCGGAATGGGAGCAGAACAAGACAAATAAATATCGATTTATGATATCGTCTCGATCTTAGTTTGAATTCTACGTTGGATAACAAATCCCTCATGATCGTCTTGTCACCAAGCTCACCAATGTGAGGGGGGAGGACCTTCCCTCTTGATTTGGTCCGTGGTGGAAGCTTCCGCCACATTGTCCCCCACCACGTGTGGCGCAGGCAGCATCAACGCGACCGCCTAAATTTCTCAACCTCGTCATCGCCATCGCCTGGCAATGCCTTCTTGTTTACTGTCAATCCTCCACCTCTCTCCATCGTCGCCAACCCACTCCTTGCCACTTCCGCCACAACTACCAATCCTCTCTTCTACTAGGACCTGATAATCGGGAACCTCCGCCCAAAGGTATTTACTGAAGGAGAAACAAAAGATTCTCGATACTTTACAACCATGTCGGAGCCGTACTCGAGGCGTCCCCGGCGCCCAGATAGCCACCAAATGTGGGACGAATCCGACAGAAACGTGCGACAAGGCGACAGAGGCCAGGCCCGCGACCAAGACCGTGATCGCGATCGCGATGGGGATCGAAACCGAGATAGAGGTGCGCGAGATTACCGTGGACGCGGACACGACGACAGGGATGACCGAGATAAGGGCCAGCGAGATAGGAGGAGGTATCGATCGCGGTCGCGAGATCGTCACGATAGAGGCGGACGTCACGGGGAGAGGCCGAGGTCGAGGGAACGAGAGCGGCAGCCGGATCGAGGAAGGGACGATAGGCGCGGTGGCAAGCGAGAACGCCGAGATGCCGACCGAGAGAGGGACAGGCGAAGAGCGGCCGAGGAAAGAGAGGAAGAAGAGCAACGCGAGGATGAGGGTCTGGAACTGAGGCACCGGGATCGGGGTGGTGACAGAGGTATGCGCGAGATTCTCGTATCATTCCGCATCCCCAAGGATTCTAACATACCGCCATCAGATAAGCAGCAAGACAAGCATCGTCGCCGCTCCGCTTCCCCCAGACGATCTCCCAGCCCCCCTCCCCGCCAGCACAACGAAGGCGCCGACGACGACCGCCAAGACTTCCCGCTCGAGACCCTCCCCACGCGGAACAAGAGCGAGCGATCCAAACACGCCATGTCCTTCCGCGTCGGCGGCCGAGACACCGATTCCCCTCGCCCCGAGAGCGAGAGGACCGACTCACGCGGCCGGCGCAGTCGCGGTCGCTCCGGAGAGCGTGACGACACCGCCATGGACGTCGAGGAAGAGGGAGAGGAGGAAGAGGATCTCGACGTCGTTGTCGAGGACGAGGGATTCGCTGATATGCAGGCTCTCATGGGCTTTGGCGGGTTCGGCACGACGAAGAATAAGAAGGTGGCGGGGAATGATGTCGGCGCGGTCAGCAAGGAGAAGACGACCAAGTACAGGCAGTACATGAACCGTCCCAAGGGATTCAACAGACCTCTCAGCCCATCGAGGTGAAGTGGCGAGTGTTTTCTGGCGATGGAAGCGGCAACTGTTTTCGGGTTTCTTTTTTCTTCGGGAGGATCACTTATGGTATGTCTTCCTTTAAAACTACGTGCTCAAGTCTCGCGGTACTATTATCAAGCAATAATGCTAAATTCGAGCCCTTCGTTCTTTCCCACGTCTTAGTTTGGCTCAAACATTTACGCGTTGTCCCTTTTCGTGGATGTCCCGCTTTCTCGGCCTGATGAAGCTAAGTCTCCCTCTCATATTCTTGCTCACAGGAACAGGCTTCTTTCCATTCCATCCTTGGTGAGTGCTCATCTCCTCTAGCGAGCATTGTAAAATTAGAGAGTTTTTACACTCCCGATCGTAGCTGCGTAGTTTTGCCGTAGTTAGTTGCTACAATATCGGCTTATGTTCAACTCAAATTTCGACCTTGCGTCTTTCTCCCGAATCTCTACAAATTGCTATTATGTGAGAACATCCCATCGAAGCAAAGCTCAAAAGTGAGCAATTATCCCCCCCCCCCACCCCAAAAAAAAAAGTTCGACGTTATTCGCGAGTGCAAAAGCAAAAAAATAGTACTTGATCCCCTCAACTTGTAAACGTGCCAATTGGATGTTTATTCTGCTACTTATACCCAAGTTGGACACTTGAATGGAAAGCAAACCCCTGTATTATTCTATAACTCCCAAACTTGTAATAAAACATAAAAGGAGGAATAAAGGAATGAAAAAGACACCGGCTTCTTGCTCTTCCCTCGCTTTTACGTGCGGTAATCGCCATTAATCGTAATGTACTCGTGACTGTAATCACAAGTCCAGTACCTCGCCTCCTCCTTACCCGTTCCTAACCTAACCAAGATCTCCAAATCCTCCATCTCCAAAATCTCCGCCGCCCTCGCCTCGTCAACGTCCTCAGGCTCACCGTCAACGAGCAGCTTCAACTCCGCCGATCCATCAGTGGGGATGAACGAGACGTTGGTAGTCTCGGGCACGATCTCGGGGACAGGGGTGGGGTCGTGGCCGGGTTCGGAGATGAGGGAGTAGCCCGTAGCACAGAGTATGCGACCCCAGTTAGCGTCCTTTCCATAGAGCGCGGTCTTGACGAGAGGCGAGCGGGCGATGGTGCTCGCGATGCGTCGCGCGGCGTCCTCGGAGGCAGCCTCGGCGACGCGGATGGTGACGAACTTGGTGGCGCCTTCGCCGTCGCGGACGACGAGCTGAGCGAGATCGATGGCGAAGTCGGTGAGGACGTCGCGGAGAGCGATGTAGTCAGGTGAGTCGGCCTCGGCGATGTCGGAGCCGCCGGCAGCGCCGTTAGCCAGGAAGGCGACGGTGTCGTTGGTGGAGGTGTCACCGTCGATGGTGAGGCTGTTGAAGGATCGGTCGACGGCGTGCTTGAGGAGAGGGGCCATGAGCTCGGGGGCGACGGGCGCGTCGGTGGCGATAACGCCGAGGAGGGTGGCCATGTTGGGGTGGATCATGCCAGCACCCTTGGTCATGCCGGCGATGCGGTACTCGATGGAGGGGCCCGAGGAGGGGAGGGTGAAGGTGCGGGAGCGGAGCTTGGGGAAGGTGTCGGTGGTGCAAATGGCTCGGGCGCAGGTGAGCCAGTGGTCGTGGGAGGAGCCGAGGCGCTCGAAGGCCGTGGGAACGTTGTCCACAATCTTTTGGATAGGAAGCCTGTATACACCAAAAAGAGTATGAGTCAATATGAATACTTAAGCGCAACTTCTGGGAGGGAATCATTTTCCTCACCTCTGACCAATGACACCGGTACTCATAACCACGGTAGCTTCATGGCTCCCCAAGCTCTTGTCGGCCGCGCCAGCCATAAGCTTCGCATCCTCAAGCCCACCCTTCCCAGTCACGGCATTGGCGCAGCCCGAGTTGATCAACACGCTGCGAATGCCCGCATTGGACTTCTTCTTGAGCAGGTCCCTGCTAAAAGTAACCGGCGCGGCCTGGAACTTGTTCTTGGTGAAGACTGCAGCCGCGGAGCAGGGAAGATGCGAGGAGATGAGAGCAACGTCGGGCTTGGTGGTGTTTCCGGGCTTCACGCCCACAATAATACCGGAGGCGTCGAAGCCCTGAGGGTAGGTGCCGGAGCTGGGCACGTACTTCTTCTTAGCCGCGGGAATGGCGTTGGCGACGGGGGCCGAGTAGCGGCGGACGAAGCGAGCGAGCTGGGCAGGTCCTGGCCTGAAGAGTTTTGTTTGGAGGAGGACTTGGGAGGCCATGGCTTCGAGGAGCGAATTGGACCCAGGAGATGATTCGGATGGAGGGGGAAGGGAGAAAAGAGGCCAGCTAGTTCTCCTGGGTTAAAAGCTTAGAGCAACAGAGATTGATACCGTGAGAGAAGCTGCCGAGCTCCAACATCAAATAGAATTTGAGGTACCTCACTGAGTCACAGACCACCACAACAGAACATTTGAGGGACGCCGAAACCGCAGCGATCGATAAGAGAAAAAAATTGGAACCCCTCCACGATAAGACAAAGACTGACTCGACCCCGCTAAACAAATTGAGAATTGTTCAGTTCAATTGATCAATCACAACAAAGTCTCAGCTGGACCATCCACACCGCCAGTAAATCTGCTTATGCATTGATACCCTGAAGTACTTCAGCTACTACATGTGCGCCTAGAGTCATCATTGATCGCTTTCGCTGATTGTCGCCATTCATATCCCCTCCTCTGACTCTCAACTTTCCGCATTCCTCGAACCCACGCTTACGCCCACCCTTTGCGCACTCTTTCCAGAAGACAATACCAGTCACAATGGCCTCCTCAACCCCCCGCTGGGCCGCCATCGCCCGCGACACCAACGAAACCAAGATCCAACTGGCCCTCAACCTCGACGGCGGCGCCTTTCCCCCCACAACCGACCCGCGCCTCCTCTCCACCGGCGACGACCACGCCAAACAAGCCAGCAAGAGCCAGACCATTAACATCAACACGGGCATCGGCTTCCTCGACCACATGCTCCACGCCCTCTCCAAACACGCCGGCTGGAGTCTCGCCATAGCCTGCAAGGGTGATCTTCACAGTACGTTCCAAGATACCTTCTACTAACCCCCCTCCTTTTCTCCCGCCCCTAACAGCCCTTGTAGTCGACGACCACCATACCGCCGAAGACGTCTGCATCGCCCTCGGCACAGCCTTCCACCAAGCCCTCGGCGCCCCCATCGGCCTCGCCCGCTTCGGCACCGCCTACGCCCCCCTCGACGAGGCCCTCTCCCGCGCCGTAGTCGACCTCTCCAACCGCCCCTACTCCGTCGTCGACCTCGGCCTCCGCCGCGAGAAGATCGGCGACCTCAGCTGCGAGATGATCCCCCACTGCATGCAGTCCTTCGCCCAGGGCGCCCGCATCACCCTGCACGTCGATTGCCTGAGGGGGGAAAATGACCACCATAGGGCCGAGAGCGCCTTCAAGGCTTTGGCTGTTGCGTTGAGGACGGCCACGACCAAGGTTGCGGGGAGGGAAGGGGAGGTGCCGAGTACCAAGGGGACTTTGTCGGCTTAGGTGGAGGGAGAGTCTCGGGTTGATGAGGTGGAGGGGAGGGAAGGAGATTAAATGGAGTTGGCATATTGTCTGCACTGTGGTTTTGTTTTACTGACGAAGGAGTGTTGTTCTCCATCGGGGTTAGAGAGTGGGCTGGGGTGGTGATGGATTGCATGATAGGGAGTCTGGGTCTTGTTTCTACTTAGAAAAAGCGTGTGGTTTAGTGGTTTACCGTACAAGCAAAAGGAAATAAAAGAAAGAGTGGCGGATGAAAAATACTTTTTGGACAGACATAGACACCCATCCAGACTCGTTGGATTAGCGTTCACATATATTACATTTCTATTCCTTTTCATTTCTGCCAGAAACCATTCGTTATGTTGCGCCTGACAAGAGGGAAAAAAAAGAAACTTATCAACCTTTCCTCCTTGTGTTGTTTGAGCTTGTCTGTACACCACTTAATGCACGTGTTGGAAAGAACATCCCGATAAGAACAACTCGACGATTGTTTGGCACCCGTTACAAAAGTAGAAATGGCATTGCAGTTTCCGAGGCCTTCCTTCCCCGGTGGAAAACGGGGAGGGGGTCCACCACGCTTCCTAGATCCAGCGCACGCCGAGAAAAGATACATCTTCACAGATATGTTTACTCGGCCCGGCCCTTCTTGGTGCGCTTGGCGGCAGGTCGAATGTGATGTTCGGGAATCCAGCTCTCGTCGTAGGCCTTGCCAGTCGAGACACCAGTGGACTCGGAGCCGGAGACGTTAGCGTCCGCAACAGGCTCGACCTTCTTGGTCTTGCGGGGTGCACGGCGGGCCTGGGGGAACAGGGCCTCAATCCAGGTCTTGTAGACGAAGTAGAGAGTTCCAGCGAAGGCACCAGTGAGGAAGAGGTAGAGGAAGATGCTAAAAGACGAACACAAAGGTTAGCTATTTCTATCTCAGACTCACCAACATAACTCCATTTGGTGGAGCGTTTCGCAAAGTGAAAGCTTACATTTGAGGATCGAAGATGCTGACGGGGGGATCAACAATGCTAGCGGTAGAGTTGCCAACGTGAACCTGGAAAACGGCGCCCTCGGAGTTCGAAACGACGGCGAGAATCCTCAACTCGACATCCTGGGGGAACATGTCCAGCGCAAACGAGTAGGGCAAGCTGAGCTTCTCGCCGGGCGCAACCTTGGCTCCGTACGACACGGCGGTGAGGTTCTTCACGATGGCGGCCATGGGGGGCGAGTCGGGGGGGAGTTGCTTGAGGGTCGCCAGGACACCGGTGATGAACTCGACGGAGATGTAGCCTTCCTCATGGTTGGTCACGTCGATGAGGGCCTTGGTGGGCTTGCCGTTGATAAGCTTGACGCCGAAGATGTCAGCCTCGGGGAAGGTGGCTTCGAAATCGGCGAGGAGCGTGGAGGGTGCGGCGGTCGCGTCGAAGGCGATATCAGCCTCATCGACGACAGGGGGGACCTGAGAGAATGGGAAGCAAGGTTAGAGACGGAATAATGCTTCGTTGCGAGGGTTGCTCAGCGTAGAAGCGGGGAAACGGCATTGAGTCGAAAAACATCATCACTGAGAGATGGTAATTCGACGGGACAATCGTACCGAAGCATCATCCTGAGCCAATGCGCCAAGAATGGGCATGGCGAGGAGCGCAAAGAGCGAGGTCGCCTTGAGCTGCATGATGACCGGGGACCGTTGAGCGTAGCAAACAAGAACAGCACAGAGGGTATCTCGGGCGAAGAAAGGTCAAAGAATGTAGCGAAACACTCAATGAGATGAATTGAACATGAAAGGAAATAGATTCGTGATGGGAGGAGAGGCTAATTGGGGGGGTGGGATGGAGAAAAGGAGATCGCGTGTGGTCCCAGAAGCAGGGCGTGTTGCTAATTTGCTGTGGGATTTTTAATATGGGAAGCTCGAGCTGGATGCAATCTGGCCTTAGGTGAGCGGGAGAAGCTGCTGGAGATCAATCTGAGGAGTGTGGAGAGCAGAGGGTTTGCTGTACCTGTGTAACTGTGGGGGCCTGGTCTGGTACAATTGGACATTGGAACTCACTAATCCCTCACTGACAGACAGTGAGTGACATTGATCAATCGGACTGTCTCAGTCGACCGCAACCGTCAATTCAACTATCCGCACGGACCATCTTTCAGGGGGTGATCCAGCAGTCCGGAAGCTGCTTCCGATGGCAAGACAATCAATTGTTACGAAGTACTTTGTACTTCTGCTTCTTTGTAAGCTTCACAATTGGAAAGAAGACCCGTCTTCTTGGATAGCATCACCATCGACATCTGCTTCTTCGCCAGCCTTGCTAGTATCACTGTAGACGCTGCACCATTACCTCAAGCAGCTGCCAAGGGAGATAAGGATATAGCCATCCGTCGGGGTTAAAAGAACACTGATCGCGGGCATTGACCTTTTCCCAGAGATTCTCTCGAGGCTTCCAGTGCGGGTCATCACTGGTCGACGGACCATGAGGGCATGGAGTCCCCCCGTTCGCATGATTCGCCTGTTTTACCGCCACTTTCCGCTGGCATGCGAATAGGTCCGCGGGAGTTGGAATTAGTTAGCAACCCGAGATGTCACTATCGCGGGCGGCTCATGCTAACCTGCATTTCTGAAGGATTGCGATGCTATAAGCGCTATCTCTCCTCCCCCTGGCCTTCTGTCGGGGATCTCATCGCCGCCACCGCCCAAGCTGCTCATGGTTGGAAATACATCAGAGACATGGCGTCTCGGAGGGATCGTCCGAAAAGTATACCGCGTTGACGCAGATGCAGACATAACAAGAGCGAACATGGAGGCAGCTAAGACTGAAGCCAACGTATACTTGATCCTCGGTGACCACCCTCTGATCGTAAAACACCTCTCTACCGGCCCTGATAATGGCTACGTCGATCTGGAGTTCTATCGCTGGGGAACACTGCGCGACTACACCTCTTCCGATCGGTCGCACATCTCAGATGAGCAGCTTAAGACTTGGGCCTACCAGCTCGTAGAGAGTGTGGCATACATACACTCAAAAGGCGTTAGACATGCGGACCTGCGGTTAGACCAATGGCTCCTCGACGAAGACCTACGGCCCCGTCTCGCTGATTTTAATGGATCTGGTTTCGATGCCCAGCCGGACCTACGCTTGGACTTTACGCCGGCGACAAGCATTGAATGCGCGTCCCATTGTCTCTCTCGTGACTGGGATAAGGATAGCACTGTAGGATCGGATTTGTTCGCGCTGGGATCGTCGCTATATGAGCTTCTGGCCGGCGCACGGCCGTATGATGGTGAAGAGGACGGCGTCGTTGAGTCTAAGTTCTCCGCGCAACTATTCCCCTCTGTCGAACGGCTCATGATGGGAGATGTAATCATAGGTTGCTGGAAAGGTCAGTATACCTCAGCTGAACAGATCTTGGATGATTTAAGACCACCGGTTTGAGTTAATGGTGTAATTATCCGTCACTTCTGTTGTAATATTCTCTTGAACTGGTACACCCAGGATATTCTGGCTTGGCTCGGTACTGTCCCCGAATAGCTTGGACAACCCAACGAGTCAGGTTGACCATGGAAGATATCTCAGAGCACACGCCGGCGGTTTTTCATTTAGTAGATACATACCAACGATGGTCCGCCAGGCAATAGTGGGCCTGGTGGACAGCGTGATCTGGCAACGAGTGACGAGGGCGTTGGTGATGGACACAGATACACCAATCTTGAGATTCACCATCGACACCTCACAAACAAAGGGGCACAAGTCTCATAGAGTAATACGAGAGTGTTTGTAAAAGAAAACCTCGCCCAATCGCTTCGGCGGCATTATTATAATCAACCCATAAGGGGCTATACGTGATACATGTCTACATATTACACAGAGACGTCTTCATGCGCCTGCCCAAGTTTCAATCTCTAATCCTCCCCCAGAGAGATGAAAAGTCCGACAGTCCCAAAAGAATCTAAGAATACGCGAAAAAAAAAAAGAACATGAGCGAGAAAGAGAAATAAAAAAAGAATACAAGAAAACCCGACCTAGCCACGGCACGGGGGGTTACCAAAAAAAAACAGCGCCCACTAAAAGAATCAACTCCCAACCCATATATCAACTTCCTCTAAACGCCACACGCGCACTCTACTGCCCCATCACATCGATATAACGTCCAACTTTCCGGGGCTTCTTCTGCCCAGGTTTCCTCGGCGCCGCAGCACCAATAAGGTCATCGATGCTGCTGGCATTGCTCATGCTCGTAGTCGGCCTGCTAGGAGGTCCGCTAGGGGGGCCCGCTGCGCTCTGGTTCGAGACCGACCTCGCCATGGGCGGGGGGATGCTGAGGCTATCCTGACTAAGAGACTCCCCAAGAGCAGGCGCAGTACCCACTCGACGCGGTCCGCCGAGCGGTCCTCCCGGAGGCGCGGAGAAGCGACCTACGCCAGCCGTGGCAGAGCCAGGTGGAGGCGGCGTTCCCGCCATACGCGGGGGCGGCGTGGAGTTGGCCGAACGAGGGGGGCCCCTGGGCGGGGGAGGCGTAGCCTTCTTGGCCTCGGTGGTTTCCGCTCCGGCCTTCTTGTTGACCCATCGCTTGAGGTCGGGATCGTAGACGAAGCTACTTTGCTCTCCGAGATTGGCCTTGATGGGCTTGTTGGACTGCTCCGCAGGTGTCTCCTTCTTTCCGCCTCCAAACCAGCTGCCGAATCCCCAGCCCTTCTTGGCCGCTTGTTTCTCTGCTGCACGTTTCGCTGTTTCACAGTTAGCTTACTCGCAATTTGACATTGTCACCGAGGAAATCATAGTTAGGCTTACCCTCTTCTTCAGCCACCCTCCGGATCATCTCCTCGTTCTCTCGGTCCTTCTCTGCCTTGGTCTTCTCGCGAGGCTTCAGCCCGGGAATGTCATCATCATCATCATCATCGTACATGATACCCTTCTTCTTAGGTCTAGGTGCTGACGCATCCTCTTCCTCGGCAGAAGGCTCAGACTGAGGCTCGTAAGATGGCGGCTCATATCCGTAGGATTGGAACGAAGGGGGCTCATATCCGCCACTCGAGGTGGTTTGTTCACCTCCAGCAGTCTCTGCTGCGGCCTCAACTGGCGTGTCCGCCGCGGCAGCCGGAGTGAAGCTAGGTGGTTGGTAGCCATAAGAAGGGGTCTGATAGCTATCTTGGATCTGACCATTGCTCATAGCATTTTCCCCGGCCGGTTCTTGGGCGGGCGTGGGGTTATAAGTTGACTCTTGGACACCTAGAGGAGCGTAGGCCGATGAGGTAGCCGCCGGAGCCTGGCCGGGATAGGACGGTGCCTCTGTCTGAGTTGGTAGGGGATAAGAAGGGCCTTGAGAGACTGGGGGTTGGGGTGCAGGCACTGTTGGAGTGGGCTGGTAGCCTTGTTGAGAGACCGGTGCTGGGTTATATTGCTGCTGCTGCGGTGGCTGCGGCTGATAGCCCGTCGACGGTCGACTAGGCTCGTAATGATTGGGCTGATGGCGGGCAACTTCGCTTGAGGAACGAGGTGTGTAGGATGAAGTGGGCTCATATGGGTTGGCTGGCGCCGTCGCTTGCCCTTGTTGCGGGAGCGGAGCATAGCGAGATGCAGTTCTTGAAGCCGGTGGAGCAGGAGCTGCGGCGAAGCTAGGCGCATTCATGCCTGTAGGGGCGGGGCCCATTGGATATCCAGCCTGGCTTGTACCATAGGATTCAAAGTTAGACACAGATGGCGAGCGGCTGATGGTCGGGGTACCGCCGGCAATCTTGGCAAATGGCCCGGATTCCGCGCCCACGTCGCCGTTAGTTCCGTTGCCGGAGCCGTCGTTATCGTCGCCCGAGACAAACTTATTGAATGTGCTCCACATCGTGTCTGACACCTTGTTCATGCTTGGCTTCGGAATCCAAGAGTTCGACTCTTCCTTAGGAGCCTGCTTAAGTCGCTTGATAAAGTCTTCGACCGCTTGCTCTAGCATGGGGTGGTGATAAGGAGACCTCTTGGTCTGTGAGCCCATGGCGTTGAGAATGCCTTCGCAATACTGAAGCGCTCTGTCTCGCTGTCCATATTCGGCCAGGGTGCTAGCGAGCTGCAGCTTGTATCCTGCTAAGTGGGGTGCAAATGGCAACCCGGTGCCCGAAAGAGACAGACCGTACTCGTAAATCTCGCTGAGCAACAAGGCTTCGGCATCTTTGAAAAAGCGATCAGCCTGGCCTCGGTGATCGGATCCGATAAGAACGAAGTTCGATCGAGGATCATCGATGCCGCCAAATACGGATGCGTGCCTCGCGAAGATGAAGCAGACATGAGCGGCCTCTGCCCGTCCATAACTGGCAAGTAGGCCTCCCAATGCATTAAGCGCTCGGACATCTTCGGGTGACCTATTACCAAGGACGAGACAGAGGGTCTCACGCCACTTGTCAAGGCCACCAAGAGAATCCGTGGTCGAGGTGTTTGTTGACGACGCGGCTATAAGCTGGAGCCCAGCGCGAGCATGTACAGGAACTAGCTCGTCCACGCATTCATCATGGTTTCCTGAGAGCACCTTATAGAGTGCGGCGATGGACTCGTTGTTGTGGCCTGGGTAGTTAACTTCCTTGCGGACGAACTCCTGAGCAACCTGCTTGTACAGATCAGGGGAGACGGTGTTTGCAATAAGCATCGCGTGCCCCCAAAGCCGCTTATCAACAGCAGCCCAAGCAGCTTTTTCTCTATCGCCGATGAGCAGATGCTTTCGGATCACCTCAATACCGGCACTGTCGACAGCATCAGCCTGCACGATACCAGCGCCGCTCTGATGCAAAGTTGCAGTAGACTGGCCTGTACCAAATGCAAGCGCGTTCTCCGATGCCTTCTCATCCAGGCCCGGCATCAAGATATCTCGGACAGCCTTCTGAACCGCGGGGTTTCCTTCAAGGACACCTTCATTTTCGATGAACACTCGGAGGATCTTCCACAAAACAAGTCGCTCAACAGATCGCTTCTCCTCGTGAGAGGGATTCTGACTATAAGTCAAGTCAGGCACCTCATTGGTCAGGGAGTCGATGCCGGAGGAAAGCCAGGCTAGAGTTTCCTTCTTCTTTGACTTTCCCTTGAGCGGACCGGGGAACTTAGACAATCTCTCCTCAAGTGGAAGAATGTCCTTGACATGCTTAATCTTGACCTCACCCGGAGTTCGAACGATCATCGGGGCAGTCTGACTAATACCATAGCGCGGTACGCTCTTAGGGAACGTGGAGACAAGGGTTCCCCCAACTCCCCAAACCAGTATAGGAACTCCCTTCCATCGCTGAAGAGGATCACGCTCCCGACCGTCGGTGGGTGGCACCATGTTCATGGCCAACGAAGGAGCCCGCGGTCGATGCGTCGGGACATATGCGGGCGCGGCTGGTGGCTGAGAGGTCTTGGGAGATACAGGGGCCTGAGCTGGAGCAGATCGTCGAGGGGACTCGTGGGGAATTTGTCCGTTCATACTGCGCTGTAGAGAAGTAGGAGACTGGGAGAAAGACCGAGGTGGGGGAGCAAAGTTGTGTTCCTTGGCGCCGGAAGACTGAGTGGACAGGGGTGTGTACGGCGATCTCTTGGGTGGAGAGAGAGTCGTCTGAGCTGGGTTGGGCTGCAACGGCGGGGGCGGCGTCGGCCTAGGGCCGGGAACCGTTACGGGGCTGTATCTGGCTCCAGCAATGGAAGCCGAGGAAGCGTGCGCAGAGTGGTTTGACTTCGGAGATGCTTGCTCCTGCTCTTCGTCAACCTCACGCGTCGGCGGGAGAGAAGGTATCCTATGAATCCTAGGCTCATGCGGCAGGCTAGTACGACGATCGCCATGGACAATCTCGCCGTTAGGACCGGGAGCAATATGACTCGCGCGGTTTGCAGATATCTCAAAATGCGCAAGAGGACTGGAGGTTCGAGGCTGGTGGGGTAGGATGGCAGGAGGATGCGCCGCGACGGGCGGAGCAGCATAGTGAGCAGATGGTTGCCTGGAACCGGTAGGGGCTGGGGAGTATCGGTTCGAGATGGTGGAAGTAGCAGTGCCATTAAGATGCGGTGGTGGCTGGTCCGGCGAAGGGGAGTACCGATGGCCGGCCATAGTTACAGAAGGGCTTGAATTTAACTGGCTGGGCATGGGTGCATATGGGTTGACTCTTTCTGGCTGCACAAGATTCGCGACTCCGGGAGGCCCCATAGGAGTTGAATTAGGCGCCGTAGGGGGAGGAGGGCCATATGGGTTCACCAACTCAGGAGCAACAAGGGCAGCACCAGGAACGGCACTGCGGGTAGTTGACTGCACGGGGGGGTATGAAGGCGGCGGAGCAAGCGGTGGGGCAGCTGACAAGGATAAGGCCCGGCTTGGAGGGGAGAGAGGACCAGGAGGAGGCCCGACCAACGGGCTCACAGGTGCGGGTGATGAGGTACGACCGTGGCGGGAGCTTGGCCGGGGTTTTGAAGTGATGGGAAGCTCCTCGAAGAAGCTCTCCTTAGCCTTAGGCGGTACAGAAGGTGTCCTATGAAGAGGCGGAGGAGTTGAAGCGCTTGCAGCCACTGGAGACGGTGGGCCAGCATGAGGAGGAGGAGGGCCATGGCCATACGCGCTTACACTCCGAGGAGGAGCACTCGGTGGGCTAGCAGGCCCAATGCTCGAGGAGCGTTGTTGCAAGCTAGGCCTCTTCCTCGGCTTTACGGCGTCCACAACATCCATAGGAAGGTCGTATGGCGACGTGTACCCGCCTTTTGATTTGTCCACGAAGCTTTGAGCCTTGGGTTGACTCGAGGGCCTCGGTGGAGGCCCACCATACAGCGTCGCCTGTGGTGGCGCGGTCGCGGAGTAGCCGACAGGTGGTGGTATCACCGGAGGAGGATTAAATGCATTTGGCGCGGTAGTTGGCGCGTAAGGATTCGAAGCCTTAGAAGCGGGTGGTATTTGAGGGGCATATCGATTCTGAGAAGCGCTGGGTGCAGTCGTCGGGGAGGGAGCGGCGGCGGCGGCAGGCACTTGGGCCCGTAGCGGCGCGGATGATGGTTTCTCATCCTCCACATCATCTAGGAAGCCCTCGTCATCGCTACCAAAGAAAGCCGCTGGATCAATTTCTTTAGCTCCCTTCGACTCTGTCACGACATCATCCGGAAGGAATTCGTCCTCAAGAAGCTCGTCGTCGGCAAATGCCTCACTCCACTTTGCAGCCAGTGCATCCTCGTCGGTAACCTTTGAGTCCTTTTCGTTGGGTTCCCCTTCAGCAGTGACGGAAGTCGCGTCAGCCACAGCCGGGACCTCGGCGTGGGGCTCTCCGTCCTGCAGGGATTGTTGAGAAGCCTCGGGTTGTGATTCTTCGACTATTTCCTCTTCAAGAGTGGTTCCTAGAGCCGACACTTGCGCAGCGCTCGTCTTGGGCTGGCCCATGGCTTGGAATGTAGACTTCCGATCAAGGGGACGTGGTTCAAAGCTGGGTTCCGCGTTGTGGGCGACATTGCTAAAGAAATCATCCTCTTCACCGGCGAAGGCATCGTCCACACGAGCAGCAGTAGGTTCCTCCTCGCTTGGAGGGAGCGCATGTGATGAAACTTGAGAAATTAGAGGAAGTCCCTCCTCATATCGCGCGGTAGACACATCTTCTTCCATCCCTGTGCTCGTGAAAATGGCATCGCCATTATGTTCCTCCTCTTCCATTAAGTCCTCCACCTGACTTCGGGGTAGAGACCGGTCCTCCGGCGCAGAGACGGGCTGGTCAAGAGGCGGCACAGCAGGAAACGAATTGGACCGATCGGAGGCAGGCAAAAACTGGAGGGGGTCGTTGGACTCGGACCGGTTAAGAAACCAGTCTGCGCCGTCATCCGCGCCTGCATCGCCGTCGTCCCAGTCCATCTGCTTGGGAGCTTCAGCCTCAGTGATGGCCTCGGTTTCGGTCTTAGTTATTACCGGCGCTTCTGCTGCCGCACCTTGGGTAGGCTCATCGCTTGTGGGAGCTGGCGCATGAGAGTCTGGTGCCTGGGGTTCGAGCGGTTGCGCTTCTGGCGCTTCCGGTTCTGGCTCTTCGAGAGGTTGAGATTCAACAGCCGAGTCGACTGGTCGGTCT
This sequence comes from Scedosporium boydii, assembly GCA_002221725.1. Lineage (NCBI taxonomy): Eukaryota > Fungi > Ascomycota > Sordariomycetes > Microascales > Microascaceae > Scedosporium > Scedosporium boydii. Next base: position 98,606 of record NJFT01000142.1, read on the forward strand.
TGGTAGTCAGGAAGCCAGTTGTCTTCATCGGCATTTGTGTCCTGCGAGAACCATGCGTCGACATTCTGGGTGGTCACATCCTCCTTGGCCAGCTCTTCAAAGGATGGTTCAGAGGGGATATTCTCGATCTCGACCGTCGCATTAACTGGCTTTATAGCGGGTACTTCGATCGGCGCCGAAACATCTATGGCGTCGGAGTTTGGCCGGAAAGCAGGGTGCCATGACGCGAACGAGTCGGCCGAGGCCATGTCGTCGATACTCGATACTCGGGATAGGGACGGATGGCGAAGAAACACGTGTGGAAACAGTGGAGTCGAGGAACTGGAATTAGAGATACGTTTCAATTTCAAAGGCAAGAGCTGGACTCCATGGCAAGCGTTCGAAATTCCCAATGAAGTATATACCACAGAAGCACAAGATGAAGAAAGAAAAAAAGAAAACTATGCAGAAGAGGCGCTTCTGGGTTGGGATATCAGTTGATGGAAAGGGAAATTTCGAAAAGGAGATCCCCTGCTCGCTTGTTCACGACGGGAAGTGTCGAGGTGTTCCTTCGCACTAGGGAAAAAGTCCGGGGCCGCAGCTTAGTCAGAAACGATCTCCCTGCTGACATGGGATTTTTTTGCCTTTGCAGATAGCTGGCCTGATTTTTTGTATACTTTCCCAATGTTACGTCTTGAGTGCAGTGAATTTGCACATATTAGTGTCGGTGGCGTAGTAGGGCCACCAGTAATTTTGATTGCTAGTGGAGAAAGCCAAAAGCACATGTGTGTAGCTCACAATAATTGTACCTAATGGAGGTACAATGGTACTCAGGTACACAGGCACTCTGTCCCTTGATGACAAGTATGAGATTAATGGGCGTGTTAGTGGAAGCTGCTCCAATTCGTCATGCGGCATATTGATTTTCAATGCTTGTTGAAAATAGGGTAGCTGCAGCACAGGGCTTGCTTCCAACACCTTCGCTCCTTCTATTGCGACAAGAGGAGGAAACTCTCATCTCCATCACGACTTTTCGTATCTCCCAACTTGCGCTGTGTCGCGGATCAAGAGCGTGTTAGAGTAACTAATAAACACACATGGGTCAGACGAAGTGCGACCGAAATTAAGCTATTCTTAATTCTTTTGCTATCCCAACTCTAACCGCAACCTTGCTCTGACAACACCCGAGGCTGGAGCTGATTGTATCCTTCGCGAACCGTCATCCAATACACTGACCCCAACTCACCCGAACGGGCATCACTTTAACCAGACGCCGATCCGAACTACCGATATGCCTCAAGATACCGGCGGCGCTGCCGTCCGCGCAGGCGGTAACGCCGCGCAAGGTGGCCAGCAGCGACAGGAACAATCATCTGTACGAGCTCCCCTCATCTTCTTCAACGCGATATGGGTTCCGAATCCCTAACTAACATGCCGTTTTAATAAAGGGTCCAAGCGGAATGATGCGACTACTCCTCGGCGGCGGCGTCTACTTGCTCATCAATCTCGCCATGGGCTGGTATTTCGCCAAAGAACAGAATGGAATCCAGGTTACCGACCCGGCCGGGAACCTCATCACGGTCCCGGCTAACACGGAAGACATCCCGCCGTATCTCCTCCGACCGAAGACCCTTGACCCCGGCGCCACCTTCCGCAATGTCCCCAACAAAGTCGCGCCGATATGGCCCATGGATAGCTACCTCGATATCATCGTCACCCTAGCTCCGTCGTTCAACCCGGACCCCATCTCCGAAACTCCGGCGGACATGATTGTCCTCGACGAGAAGCGCTTCCAGCTTAGCAACTATAGTGACAAGCGATCCTACGACGGAAACTTCGCCGTTTCCGACCGTATCCAGCACAACGGAACACTTTGGGGCCATTTCTACATCGGCTTGTCCGGAAGCGAGCTTGATTTCCTCCAGCCAGGCTTCAATCCCGCCTCTGCTTATCACTTCACTTACCCGCTGACGCATTACCTTCCTAAGAAAAAGATTGCAAAGACTAGAAACCTCTTGGATGATTTGCCTCCCCCAGTTGTCGAAGAGAAAGAGGAAGATACTGCCGGGCCCGTCATCGCCAACTATTACCACCCCAATATCACCCTCTCCTTGATCCCCAATTCTGGTGTCATGGATTATGCAAACCAACATCCCGCAGTCCGACACTATATGCACCTCGAGGTACGTGAAACACTCTGTTTTATCCACGCAAACCATCTCCGCTAACATTCAACAGCCTACTGGTGCGCGAGACGGTACTGGCCAGAACTCGTGGTACTGTAAGTTACTCCTATTCTAACCCGAGCGCTTACGCGACCGCTAACGGAGCTCGTCATTTTATAGACCCAATTCTCTTCGTCAACACTTTCTGGCAGCTCAAGAGCCACATGACCCTTCTCAATGACACCGTCACCACTCTTCCAATCCACGTAGACCTGGGCAACCTCCGAAGCTGGCAATTCAAGATCATGGCCTCCCTCGAGCTCACCTCCAAGGAAGCCGCGCGCCAGTCCGCGTTCGGCAACTCGGTGCCTGGTGGCAGCGACGGCTCCGAGATCGAGATGATCAAGGAAATCTTCATCGACACCAACCCCATTCTTCTCGGCATCACGGCCATCGTGTCCGTGGCCCACATCATCCTTGAGACCCTCGCCTTCGGATCCGACATCGCCCACTACCGCAAGAAGAAGGACAACGTCGGCATCTCCGTGCGCTCCATCCTCGCCAACGTCTTCATGCAGACGGTTATCCTCCTTTACCTCATCGACAACCAACAAAACACGAGCTGGATGATCCTCGGCTCCCAGGCGGTCGGCATCCTCATCGAGTTCTGGAAGATCACCACCATCGTCAACGTCAAGTTCGGACCTCTTCCCGCGGGTTCTTGGCTCCCTTACGGCATCATCCTCGAGGACAAGCAGAAGCTCACGGAGACCGAGGAGAAGACGAAGGAATACGACGAGATCGCCTTCAAGTACATGTACATCGCCGGCGTACCCCTCCTCATCGCCTACGCCATCTACTCGCTCATCTACGACTCCCACAAGTCGTGGTACTCGTACATCATCACCACCCTCGTCGGCTCCGTCTACGCCTACGGCTTCCTCCTCATGGTCCCCTCCCTGTACATCAACTACCGCCTCAAGAGCGTGGCTCACATGCCCGCCAAGGCCATGATGTACAAGTTCCTCAACACCTTCATCGACGACCTCTTCGCTTTCACAATTAAGATGCCCCTGCTCCACCGCCTTGCGACCTTTAGGGACGATATCATTTTCTTCATCTATCTTTACCAGCGATGGGCTTACCGTGTTGACTACACTCGTGTTAACGAGTTTGGTCAGGATGGTGAGGATGTCGTGGAGGAGCTGAAGAAGAAGGAGGAGAAGGAGAAGGTCGAGGCTATACCCAAGACCGCGTCTGGTGAGGAGGCGGCTGAGGGTGCTACCGCGACGGGTGCGGAGAAGAAGCAGGCCAAGAAGAGGAAGTAAACGGGAATGTGACTATTTAGAGCCAATGTACTACATGTTAGTACAGTTTGATAGACATTTCTCTCTCTAGTAGTGATCTGAATAGAGTCGTTAATCAGGTACTTGTTTATTGTTTCTCATGTCGTAAAATTCAAGTATATATCGTTCTTCACATCAACAAACACTCCAACCCATACATAGCCCTCTCCACATCCCTCCTAACCTGATACCAATCCGCCCTCCTCTGCGCAAACTCATAAACCTCCTCCGCCCTAAATATTCCCTTAAACCTATCCCCATCCGCAATCACCGTCGCCATCTCCTTAGCATGCGCCGCATCGATAAGGTAAACCTGCGAAAGCTCCCTCAGCGCGCCGAAATACGCCAGCAGATCCTGGTTCTTCAGGGTGCGGATGTAGTCGAAGTACAGGTTCATGTCGGCGATGAGCTTGATGGCGCCATCGGTGCTGATGCGCTGGCGCTTGAGGTGCTTGCAGACGGCCGTGAAGAGCCGGAGGCCCACCTCGCCGTTGAAGACGTCGAGCATGGATTTTTCCGTCGTGCCGACCAGCATGCGCGTGTGGCCCGATACGAGCTCGACGATGCGCTTCGCCGTCGTGGTGGGGCCGATGTCGAAGTCGGGGTTCGGCATGCCGTTTTCGGACAGGGTCGGGTTGTAGTCCGTGGGGAGCTGCGTTGTGCCATGGAGATACTCGACTTCGTCCATCAGGACGTCGATGCCCTTGTTCAGCCCGGCGGCGACGCTCTCGTCGAGCATCTGCTCGAACTTCTTCTTGGCCAGACCGGCGGGATCCAAGAAATCGTTCTTATCCGCAATCTTTGGCGCTGCTAGCTGCTGCTCGTAGAAGACGTCGATCATTTGCGAGATGAGGTCTCCCACGTTGACAAGCTCGATAAACGTCACTAGGGGAGCCACACCCGCTTGGTTGTGATCATTGACCGCACGAGGGTTGTACTGCGAGAGGTGGTCCACGGCTTTGTCGAATCCACTCTTCACATGTCCAGACCCTAGGATGCGAAGCAATACCACGAATATCGTAGCACATTGCTCCCTCGCCTCCTCGCCAGACTGACCTCCGAGCTTGATAAAGACGGCGGTCCTCCCGAGACTAGTTTTCGCTGCGTGGACGAGATCGAGCGCGACCTCGATGCTGAAGAGACTTTTGATCCCCTCAAGACGAGATGTCATCAAGGCAGCTTTCGCCGCAAGTTCGTCCGTCGGTGCCTCGGTGGGCAACGGAGTCTTCCGTCCGTCAACACCTGTCCCCGGAAAAGCGGGAGCCGGCTTCGGTTGAACTGGTTGAAGAGAGTTCGAGTCGTTGGCAGATGGTGTTGCTGCTGCTGATGATGATGATGCCGCATTGGATGCTGGCTTGCTCGAGGTGAACGGCGAGCCAATTGGAAAGGTTGGAAGCACCGTAACCGGCATCATTACCACCTTCTTGAAAGAGCTCAAGAAATCTTTCTTATCCGCCTGTCTGTTGAAATTGCTCATGTAGAACGACTCGACGGACGCGTCTTGCTCCGAGAGCTTCTTCTCCCAATCATCCACTTCAGCCTCCGCCTTTTTCGTAAAGTAGTCCAGCTCCTCTTGGAAGTAAAGATCAAGATGAGGCTCGAACGTCCTCAACGTCAGCTCTTTCGCCTTGACATCGATATCGTCCTTCCATGAGGACGGGGGTGCCAAGGACTGGAAGAACCACATGCACTGCTCCGACATCCCCGACACGGCTTGTAGGTACGGCAGTATATTCCGCTCGTGGGCCTCGTCGAACAGCGGGGTGCAGTATTCCATAATAATATCCTCTCGAATCTTGTCAACGAAGCCCCAGAAGACGGATGCGGGTTCCGGAAATATTCTCTCGATTACCGCCGACTGTTCATTGACCTTTTGTGCCAGCGTTTCCAGGAACACGTGGGACGGGTCTAACGTGATTCCATCCGTCGTTGCTTGGTCGAGGCATTCGACAGGATTCATCGACAGCTGCATCTCCGGGAAAATCGGGTGCTTGTCGATGAACAGATTCACACCCGCGGCACCTCCATTTAGGTGATACAACACAGTTGCATAGCGCTTCATGCGCCCGTCGATATCCCAGAACTCGTATCCTTGCTCAAATTCACGGAGCACGGCGCTCTCGAATACACCCGTCATGGTTAGGAGCTTTTCCTCTCGTTGATTCCACCCTTGAGCCCAGTCGCTCTTCGCGAATACCTTGAGGTTCGCCAGCATCCTCGCCTGCCTCTCCGGGTCTCTGAACACTTTGAAGACGATCGGATCGGCGTGACTCGCCGCGTGTATCAAATCATAATAGAAAGGCGCCAGCGCACCATAAATCTTCCCATATTCCTGCCTCGCATAGCCCCTGACGCTCTTCGCGTTTTGGAATACGTCGAGTATCGCTCCCGAATCCTGGTCGGAGGTCTTGGAAGGAGCGAGCGACATCGTCTCGAAGCCGTCCGCGACCTTGTCTACAGCAGGAGGAAGCTGGCGCTTCTCGACTTCAGCCACCGCGTCAAAGATGGTCGTGTTAGCAGGCGCTGCCGGTGCGCCCGGTGGCCCGTTGGCCCGCTGGGCAGCTTCTCTTCTCCTCCTCACGGCCTCCTCAAAGCGTCGCTTTGCTTCCACCTCATCCCAGCACCCCATGCTTTTTAACCGGGATACCCATCGTGTATCGTCATAGACCATCTCCCGAAGGCGTCTCGAGGCTCGTGCGGCTCGCATCAGGTCGGATACCGGCAGGTAGTCGAGTATGGTTACAAGAATCTCTGTGATAGGACAGACAGGGGAGTTAGCAATCAAGTTGGCGGGGCAGGTCTCAACGTGTTTAGCACACCGTCGAATGCAGAAACGGGGGTGTTCCAACTCATTAACATACCTGCAGGAAGTGCCGGCCGAGTATCCAGCATCTCGGTCGCCTTCAAGGCATTGAGAATGCTGGAATTGCGGTTGGGAGACACGGGCGGCTTGTACATTTTGGAGGACATGATGACGCCCAGTCGAGCTTGATAGCTCCAGAGATACCAACTCTCGGTCGGTTAGTTGGAGGGGCTGACAGCAATGACCTGAAAACTTGAAGAGCAGAGAAAGAGCTTGTCAAGCGGGGCTGAACCATGATAAGCTATTGAGAAGAAAGAATGCCGGGACTATTCATTTTACGGTGGAGAGGCCAAGTTGTTGAAGATCGTATTCGGTTGCAGGAGGAGCACCCTGCATCATTGTCGAGTGATCCCTAAGATTGGGGATCGAGTTTAAGGGGAAGTATATTCTCAGCTGTCTCCAGCTGATACCAGTTGCGCTAATAGAGCTCATCACAACACCATCGATCTACCTTCCATCCCGCAAAGCTCGGAAGAACACGGTTTTGTTCAGAAACGACATGTATTAGAGGATTCACGACGATTTTGCTCGTGATATAAGACATGGCAAAAGATTTTTGTATAATGCCAACGCTCAACTACGTGCCGAGTTCTATTCGAAGAATGCACATGCATGTGTATCCGACGAACCACTTCATGCAACCCCTGACGTCTAAAAATCAAACGCGAATCAATGCTAACTTTCCTCTACCACGCATATGCTGCTGATGAATATGTAAAAAAAAAAAGAAGAAAAATAAAGCCCAATCTAGTCCCAAATGTACGTGTCGTCTTACGCCGTGAGCTCAGATAAGCCCACGGTCAATCTATTTTCAAAAAAACAACAACCGCCAAGCTTCAGGGGCACACGGCCCCTCCTCTATTCAAGAAAAGTGAAAAGATGAGTGTGAAGGACATTCATCGCCCTCGTAGCGTCCCTGGCTTCGATGACGCAGGATATGTTAATCTCGCTCGCACCTGTGAGGATGTAGTTAGCATGAGGTCGCCTGTCCCTACGACGGACCACCATCAAGCACATACCTTGTGAGATCATTTCAATGTTTACGTTGTGTTCACCAAGAGTCGAGAACATTTTCCCAGCAATACCGACCATATTCTTCATATCAGCACCCACAAGGCTAAGAATAGCCATGCTATGCCTGACACTAACATCGCCGATCTCGCCAAGCTCTTCCGTGGCCAGTAGGAACGCCTTGCTCTCGCTGCTGCCCAAGTGGATAGCCATGGACACGTGGACCTCACTCGTAGAGATAAGATCGACGGATATGTTGTGGAAGTGCAGGATGGAGAATACCCTCGCGTAGAAGCCATGGGATAGAGACCTCTTATTCGAGTACACGTTGATGACGGAGATTCTGTCCTTGATAGTGACGGCGGTGGGCCTCTTTGGCGTCTTTCCCTTGGCGGGGTAAGATGGCCTGTAGCCATTCTGTCGCTGTATCGACTGGCTCGGGGAATTGACGATATCGGGAATTACTATGGTACCGGATCCTCTGGGGTTTTTGACGTTCTTAATTCTAATCGGGATGGGGGGCGTGGCGTGCATGACTTGGTCCATGGTGAGGTGGTGGATGACTTCGGAACCGTAAAAGGTGAGTTCGGCGGCTTCGGAGGGGGTGATGCTCGGAAGCAGGCGCGCGGTCGGTACTTTGGTGGGGTCGGCCGTGAAAATGCCGTCGACTTCCTTCCAGACTTGAAGCTCACCGGCCTTGGTGGCCACGGCGCAGAGAGCTGAGCAAAGGTCGGTATACCCGCGGCCGATGTCTCCGTCGATGAGGCTCCCTGGCACATTTCCGAAGAAGCCCGTTACTACGGGGACCTTTTCCCCGCAGTCCGAGAGACGCTCTTTTAGCGCAGCCGTGACAGCCTTGTAGAAGGCGGTGTCTATGCGGCTGGAGGGGGGGAAACGGAAGGCATCACTGAGATCTACATACTCGGCGTCCACTCCCTAACGGTTTTGTCAGTAAAGTTAAAAAAGAAAAAAAAAAAAAAAAAAAACGG
>NJFT01000143.1:0-105240 GCA_002221725.1 Scedosporium boydii
AAAAAAAAAAAAAAAAAAAAAAAAAAAAAAAAAAAAAAAAAAAAAAAAAAAAAAAAAAAAAAAAAAAAAAAATGCAGCTGCGGTATAATATTATCCTTGCTATGGGTCCTGTGAAGAAAAAAGAACGAATCTGGCTCGCTCACACGATTCCTGCCATGTAGCTGAGCGCCATATCCGCTTCATCGGGGCCGAAGGGTACATTGAAAGTCGATTGGGGAGGAAAATAGGAGGATTCCGGTCAGGAAAATAACACAAGTACATGGGGGGCTGCTTCGTAAGTAGACAATAATGGAACGGATGGCATGGCTGTTGGTTCTTCTGCAATATCTCGTCAAGCATGGGCGGTCTGATTCGATCCGTTTTAGGACGGTTGCAGCACTCTCGCATCTCGTTACCATTCCCTCGGGTCAATATTCATACTGTGAATAAAAAGGATGAGAGAGGGGAAACCGTGAGGGAAAAGTGGAAGAAATGAGGGCGCGGATAGGAGGAAAGCCGGAAGCTGGGAGTTGGCATCCAGACCGTTCGTGGAACGAGTGGCGTCGATGAGGCGCCACGGCCGATGAGAACGGTCTCGAAGAGCACGAAGAGCACAAGGAGGAAATATGAGGTAGAAAGAGAAGGAGAAGAAGGAGAAGGAGAAGGAGAAGAGGCAGAGCAAGTGGACTGGCTTGGCCCGGCCGCGGCGTGGAACTGTCTTGTCTGCCAGGCCATTCTCTCTCCCTTGATGCAAGGGAGACGAAATCCACTCGCAGTTGGTTGCTTTTCCATAGTGATGCGCGAGGATGGGGCGCAGAGAGATGATGAGACTCCAGTGGGGATGGCATTAGTGCTGTAGGATCATTTGTAGCGTCCAGTAGTGTCGGGGATTGGGATTTGGTACTACTGTACCTCTTCCAGCGCAGCCTTTTCTGCGCATTCCCCATTGATTTCCCCGTTCCTCGTTCCTCGTCATGGAATGAAGCGTCACCTCTCTGCTTTTTTCCGGTGACTCTTCGCATTCGATTCCAATCTTACCTCGCAGCCCGCGCTCCACCCCTGTTGGCAGGCCAAGCTCAGAGGTCGAAGAAAAAGACCGAGCTCTTGGCGTGGATCAAATACGATCGATCCATCGACAGCCTTGATTAGTGTCATGATATTGTCTTGCATTGTATTGGATTGAATGTAGAAGGCCTTTCGTGTGGGCAAGCCGGCGAAGAAACGGGGCTACCGCAGTTACACAGAAGAGCAAGGATACCGAGGCTGATCAAGCACAACAAGCCTGCCTGCCTGCCTGCCCGCATTGGAGGATCAATACTTCATCGAGTGAAGGTCCGAGATGAACGCAACACAGAAATCCTAGAAAAGCCACCCCCCCCCAAAAAAGACACGCAGACGAAAATCAGAAATGGGAATGGAGGAAAAGACCAAGGGAGGAGGCAACATGCAACACACAACACGCAATAGAACGAGATGGCAACACAGGAAGGAGCGAGGAGCGTTGCGGGTTGGGTAGGACAACAGAACACAGTGCGATGCACTGTTCAGGCAATGAGGTGGGGAGCGACTTCCATGGAGATCGATGTGACTCGAGCTCCTCTTTGCGACGCAAACATGCGCCTTCCTTCACCACGCGGTACGTACCGTTGTCGTATGGACACAGGTACACGCAGGTATACGAAGTACATGGGGATCCATGTATCCACCAGCTGTGGACATTGCACAAATGTACCTCCGCCTCTCCCACCGCACACCACGCTTCGTTACTTCGTACATATCCTCCCTCCGCTGCGTCCAACATCGTAGCACGACAGTACGACGCCATCATCGACGACCAAGGGCTGTGAAGCCACGACGGACAAACATGGCCCACGGGCCAGATTTTTTAGTTCCGCAAGCGTCAAGAAGGATTGGGTGGGCCGCAGCACGAGAAATCAGGGCTCGACTGCATCTCCCGAGGCCAGTCACACTCCGACCCGACAGTCTGGTTCAGGATAATATGAAGCTGATTTAGTTTAATAACGGCCAGAGAGGGCGGCACGAGGATGGATGCTGTTGGTCAAGCGCTCGATCCACCACCACAAAGCAGGAGTAGAGCTGGGGAAGGGTATTGGGGCCTTCCCCCCTTCTCCCTCGAGCGCTTCCGGTCTTCCGCTTCTCCTCTTTTTGCTCGTCTATTTCGAGAGTCAAGGCAAGGGCGATTATGCGCGGCTTCCCATTCTTCCATTCTTCTTCGAGTTTACCCACAACTTACGTGGCCAGGCATGCGGCCGTTGAGAGAAGAGTCGAATCAAGTGATTAATCGCCAGGCGCCGGGCTCCCTCTACCGCCCCCTTGTCTTCACAGTGGTGGTGGTGGGCGTAGCTGGCCTGGCCAAGCTGGCAGAGTCCAGGAAGCACGAGAACAAGTGGTAATAGTACTTGTGGCCAAGACTGTTGGGTTGATGCTTGTAGCCATTCGGCAATATGGCAGATATTGTTAGATTGTCTCGAGTCTGGGGCCACATCGGGCCTGATCGGTTGACTGATTTCCATATTTTCGACCCCAACTCGTCTCGTCTTGTCTCATTTCGAGGTTTGACCGAGTCCCGCCGCTGTACCTCAAGAGGAAGCCATCATACGCTACGAAATAGTGCAAACACACTATTACAATGGCTTGACAGCTTAGGTTCCGCTGTGGGGCAGAGACACAGAGACAAACCTGAGAATGTCAACTCCCGAGCTACCTTAGGGCATGGTCATGATGTAAGTGTGGCTAACGGCTGCTGGGCACCCCGTCGTTGCTGAGATGAATCAAAGGCTCTCGGTGGATGTCGGTGACAATTTTGCCATAGTTATGATTTACGGCACCAGCTCGGCTGGACAATAACGGACATGGTGATGAAATTCGATCCTGAAGTTCGTGACCTCCCCCCCGTAAAGTGCTCATCATCGGCCCTGGGGCTTCCCGTACCATGTTCGTGCTTCCTAGAACCAGCAACTGGTCCATGCTTCAGGAGAAAGCCTAGGCAATCAATTGATCAATTGGTACCTTCGTATCTTATTGATAGCAACAATAGCAGTCAGACTGCCCAAAAATAGGTGCCCACTCCGAATTTCCTACGAAGTAGTGGATAATAGTACCTGTGTACGCACTCAAGTGATGCATCGTGGCCTGTGCAGGCGACCTACTTTCAGGCCGTCCACTGTTCATTCCAGACCTGCCCAATCTCCTTCCGCATTTTCGTCCAATTTACTGTATGGGGTGGTGGTGCTGTACCTTAAAATAAGCCGAAACCCTCTCGTCGCAGCAGAGCTGCTTAGCCGCCGCCGCTTTCACCCTCTAGCTTGCATCTTCGAGTTGCACAAATAAATTAGTATTGTATAGTGGCCCCCGTTATTCGGGGGGATCAATGGTCGATGAAAAGACGGTTCGTGGAGAGAATCCCCGCTCCTACATTTCAATCATGCACCCAGTCCCCCAGTCCTCATCTCCGCAATTCAATGGTATCCAACGTAATACTTAGCACACTCCAGTTGAATTTACGGAGTAAGACTGAGAAAAAGAAGAAAACTAAATCACTGACCCTGTCCGGATTTAATGCTGCGTGCGGCTGGTTGAGCTCTGGCCTCTTTGTGCTACCACAAGTCGTCGATCTGTTAAGGGAGCAAGGTACTTCGTCGGTGAGAGTTCGAAGGAGCATTCAAACCAATTTTTGGAAGAGTCAAACCTGGGAAGGATACAATTTGATGGGGTCCGAGGTAATAATACAGGTTGGGGATGAGGATTGGCAGGTTGGCGTATGTATTTCTTGTACCCGTATGGCCTGGCCTGGCGTGGACATGCATATTGATCATTGTTACTTTTAAAGTACACTACTTCATGCGAAGTACAGATCAACGCTCTGCCTCTTCGAGTAATTCGTACTCCGCGATCCTGCTTTTCACCACCGAGTCTCGAACCACGCCATCATTGATGTTGTATCTAAGTACCTTTTCCTCCACCACGGCTACCAGAAGCATCATTGATTCGATGTACGATGTACACCTGACAGAGTATCAAGCGCGCTTCTTTCCGAATGCAGCTTTCAGGTTGCAGGGTCAAAACAAGATGCTGACTTGATTCTTGAAAAGGCCGGAAATGTCGCGAGCCGACGGACCACCCGCCGTTTTTGTCATGGAAGCCCTCGATTTGTTCCCTCCACCCTGTCAAAAAGAGGCGCCGTCATGCGGCACAGCTGAGCAGCTTGATAGGCTGGGGACTTGGGGTGCGTGTCGTACCGGGTTCTTCAGGGTCGAGGCCGGGGTTTGGAGAAGACCGGGTTGGGTACTCACATCAATCATCGATCCAATCTCGACCAAGTAAGGTGCGAATCCGCTAGTACAAGTTGTGCTCACTCGCATGCAGTAGTTCAGTCGGGGGATTCAGGAAGGGGAAGGTGTGGCAGGGAGCGACAGGACCGGTACGCACGGGAGTTACTCCCGCTCAGGGTCACGGTCCATTGATCTTCGATAGTAGCGCAACTACGAAGTACGAAAGCGAGCAGTGGGCTTAGTGCGTTGTCTTCCCTGCTCAAATCATATCCCTCCCTTGTCAAGTTGTCCTTATCCGTGGACTAGCACGAAGTACTTCGTACCTTGTAATTTATCCGTCGTCCTGCCCGCTTCTGTTGCTGCTTCTGCTTCTGCTTCTGCTTCTGTGGTGATACAACTCTCGCGAACTTGCTGGCAGCCATGAACTGGTGGTGGTGCTGCTCGCTGCTGCATTTGTCGTTAGTCCCACGCAAAGCCCTTGTCCTTGAGTTACCGGACCGACATGTACTTTTAGGCACGTGGATGGAATTTTAGGTGGCCTGGGGGCCAGGCCAGGTAACACGAGTCCATCTCTCCTAGAACCAAACACAGAGGTCAACTACGCGCCCAAGGCAGTTTCAACATCACTTTGTCTGTAGGTGTTTGCATCTTGGATCTGGATATCGACCCTTGATTCGATCATGTCAGTATTTAGATCCTGCCATGGCCAACAGCGACAGACATTGCGGTGTAGTATAGAGACACCAGGGCTTCATCATGACTGGCCTCCTCTTTGATCCACCCCATGGCCCCCCCGTGGGCTAGCTCATGCCAAGCGATTTCCCTGGCCTTAACAATGAAGCGCGCGTAAGCGATGGAACCAGAAGTGGGTATGTGCTCAAATCTTCATACGAAGTACTCATAAACAATCAGCCATGATCCATGGATTATGGATCTCAGGAGGGACCCCGACTTCCCTGAGGATTCTTTGTTTAGCGACCGCCGTTGCATTCTTGCCAACACACAGAGCGATTCTCGATTCCTTAGAGGAGGATCTACGATGATCGGTTGATCAAAAAGGTCTCGAGTTGAGATGAAGCCCACCTTGTCCGGGTTTGGCAAGCATCCACTCATCCACCTCCTTCGTAAGGACAGATTCCACCTTTGGTCCCCCGGTGGCATTCGAGCAAATAGTCTTGTCCGATACGAGATGGCTGCAGATAGGTAGTGGCCAACTCCAGACACCAACGCTTTGCTTCTGCAAATTACGCAACCCTCCATCGCACATGGGAGGGAGAGAAAGTCTCCTGACCTGTCAACTCCAACTACTTCGTACTCTTGCCCTTTTTTTGCGGAAGCTGTCGTTGTTGAGGGTTTCCTTACTGTTTTAGACATACGAATAGGCGGCTGAGACTAGTATGGATCAACTCCGACCTATCTAACACTCCCCCACCCGTGCCTGGAGAAAATCCTACTGCCAACCGAACGAGAGCCGAGGGTGATGGGGTGCTTGTCTTGCCTTCTTTGCTTTTGGTGTCTCCTTCGTAAGCAATGGGCGAAGGAAACTACAAAGTATTTCGAGAATTAACTAATCGCCGAGAACATACCCGTTGATGTACGCTCCAACGAAGTACAAATAACTTAGATACTCGAATGGTGATACTCTGGACCGTCTCGAAACGGAGCATTAATGCAATCCTCTTGAGAAGGAAGTACCAAATATCCCATCTCTATCATGCGGATTGCCCTTTTTGCTGTTTCTTTTTTTCCTTTTTTCCCAGTTGTGCGACTTTGCTTTTCTTCCAACACAGCACCCCCATCCACTTCTACCCACCTCTGTGAACCAACACCTCAAGTGCCATTCGACAATCACGAGGCAAGGGGCGACCCTAGTTCTGGCAATCGTCATCCATACCGATTTGCCTAGGATGCCGGGTTGTTTGTCCGCGTTGTAATTTACCCTTTCCCACCAATTTGATCCAAGGCTGCCTCCTCGTGGCGCTGGCGGCCCCTTCTCTGATTCTCACATGTTCCCAACATGGCCGGCCCTGGGGTCGGGATGGGACGAGCTTGATCTGTAGAGGCAGGAACTTACTGGTACTTCCCTCGCCATCATATCATATACAGAGTGAAAATGCCAGGTGGCTCGCCAAGTTTGGCTGAATGGAATCCTTCATCTACATACTTACTACGCCTCATTCATCCACCAACGGATGCATGCGCCGCACCCCGACCGGAGTGGAGGCCAGTTACCAGTTACTTGTGCCGGGTCTATTCTAGTCTTCTGCTTCATTACCTCTTGGGCCATGTTGTGCGGAGTTGGTACCGGGCAAAGCTTCAGTTGTCAGGATACAAGGCAGCGGTTCATCTGCTAATGAAGTACGTTGAGCCACCGGCTCTCGTCTCTAGAGCAGCCTGCTTCACTTCTCTGCCACTATCACACCTTTCCCACGTCCAGATATCCAAGCAGGACGTGCCTTCACCCTACCATGGCATGATGTAGGTCTCTAAGTGGTTGCTTGTCTTCATCCCACGCCCCATTACCCTGCGTGAGGCCCGTTAGTACTTCTTCGTACGGGCAGCAGACTCTCCAAAGCGGAGGTGATACACCTCCTGGGTTTCGGAGAGCAGAAGCAAGCAGCCGAACTAGAAAGGGAATCATGAGATGTGCAAACTAGTATTGCTTGCATTCAGCCAGATTCTCTCGGCCATACGATAGGGTCGTAGCGTCCCTCCTTTCCGAGATGGCTTGGTGGAGAAAGAACCAACTGCATCTTGTTGCAGAAGATCATGCTTTTCGATGGGCTCGAGTGGTAAAGAGGAATTCATCGATCCTATGGTAATCTTGTCGTCACCCGGCAGCAGTTCGCACGAAGAAGCAAGGAGGGCTAGCGGGTTTCTCGTTTATGAATGATTCGCACCATTGTGTGGAGCGTAACTGAGGATGAAGCGAACTATTCATCCCTTTTCGGGGAATTTTGTGCGCTAGAAAAAGCACTTTATCTGTACCAAGCCCGTCATCATCGAAAAGCTGGACCATTTTTAAGATTCTCTGCTGGCCCCTGTCGAATCTATCGTCTGCAAGTCTTAGTGGCCCATCTTGCTATCGATCCCCATCTCTCATTCCTTTTTCCTCTTCTCTGCACTGAGTACTGCCCTGATGATTTCTCGGGCTTTCCTCAGGAACTCTTCTCTCAGTTCTCCTCTCATACCCGTTTCCCCGTACTTCTTTGTACGTCTGGAGTACCTTATCGACATGCAGGGCCAAACCTTGATTGTATGGTGATGAGGCTGGTGCTTGCTTTTCCCCCTCTTCTTCTTGTCCTCTTGCTCCTTGATCTACCCGAGTGTTTTACGGCATGTTAAGGATATGTTTCCACTTTCACCACTATCACGTTCAAGTTTGGTTTACTAACAACAGGCACTGACACTAGACCTGGGACAACATGCACACCACCGACACATCTCGACTTGGATGGACACGAAAGGGGTCTCTCCAGGTCTCGGTTGAATTAGACATTGTGTTTATTCATTTAAGACTTGTGCACAGAATGGCAGGTGGCAAGGGAACTCTCTCAAACTGAGGAGACAACATGCAGGGGCCTTTTCCTTCCTCGCTCGGACAACGGGTGTTGGTGCCGACTTTGTCTAGGCATCAGGAAGAGAGGCGGGGGGGGGGAGGGACTACGGGCCGCATGGGTGGCAAAGGAACGATAATGACACGCAAACATGCATCTTTTGCACTTGCCGAGTATCGCAAGTATTATAATCTACAATATTTGCCCAAATGGACAAATGGAGCCCAGGAGGTAGGGGGTGACTCGACGAGGAAAGGGGGGGCCTGTTGGAAGGATGGTCATGCACAATCAGTCTCACCGGGACCCGAGAGAGTGGTTCTGGCGCTTGGGCTTGCAATATTATTGCTCATAGCCACAAACTACTGAAATAACTGCATAAACCACGGGACAATCAGAGAGAAGAAGAAGAGATCCTTGTTTTCGTGGCTGTCCAGGACTCTGTGTAGCTCTTTACAATCTCGAGGTATGAAGAGCGGCTATATCGTCTGGAAGGCCACTCGCGGCGTCTCCACTGGGGACTGGATCGCCAAAGATGAAGGCCTCGTCGCCGGTAAAGTACCTAAAGGACGTGGAGAACAGTTGTTAGTTCGAGGGGAAGGTGTTATGGAAAGTGTACTCATGAGTTTCCTGAACAGGGAGGAGGGAGATGCGGTGAGTGCAATGTGACGGGCTTGGGTACATTCTGAATGAAAACACATACCACCCCCGTTCTGGCCCACCACTTAGGAAGCTGCAGTCGCTGTTTGCTTGACAAATCCAATTTCCAACAAGCCTCATTGGCTTTTGGGCCGCATCCGCGCTGCCCGTGGTACTTGAAGTGACGGGGATAGGCTTGGTTGTGTTGGAAGCCTGGTCGTCAGCCCCGTCTGGGGGCGACTGCACACAAGCATCCAGATCCGCGAGAGTTGATGAAGAAATAGAGCTAAGAGTAGTTGGTCGCTTGAAGATGCTTAATCCGCAAGTAAAAGTATCAAAGTCCTGAACGTCTACCCTGTCAGGGATCTGTCCTGTAAGAACCCTCCCTAATGCTATTATCACCGCAGCGTGAGAGCATAGAATCACGGACCGGACACCTTCTGCATCACACCGCTCGATTATCTTCTCGACTGCTGACCGAACGCGATCATATAGGCCCTCGATACTCTCTCCCTTCTTCTCCGCAACGACCCCAGACTCGAACGAATCGTCAAGCACTGGAAACAGTGTCTTCAAGAAAGACATCTGGGCGGGCTTTGGTTGGTCAAAGTGAGCCTGCCCGTAGAATTCTCCTAGGCCTGTTTCGCTACGGATCACCAGTGGAGTAAGCAGTGCTCCGCTCTCTTCCTGAGACTTGGCCGCGTGCTCGTTCCGAAGCGATATATATGGTGAGATAGTCTGGAGACATCGGTAGTAAGGGCTGGAGTACACGGCATCGATTGGGGGCTCAAGGGACATAAGGTGAGCTCCTAACTGCCGAGCTTGGTCGACGCCGTGAGCTGTCAAAGGCGTGTCTGCGGCGATTTTAGTGGGTGACAGGACCGCCGTTGTGGCTACTCCCGAGACAGGATCAACGAAGTAACTACACCGAAACTAGAAGGGAGATAGAGCTTAGTTTCCATGATTCCGTATCCTACTTTATCTCGCGGCTGGTAGAACTCCCGCCTGATCCACTCTTTCCAGCGGCCAAGGAGAGAAACGGCGGTGTGGTATTCTTACCCCATGGCGAACAACGTAGATGGTCTCAAGAGACATCTTAAAACGCCCGGAAGAAACCAAAATTTCTAAGAATAGCTTCCTAAATACCGGTTAATAGTTGGAAAGCTAAAATAGAAACGATTTAACAGCGGTGTTTTACTCACAAAGTGAGGAGGATTGCTCTTCTAGCCCAGTCTTCTGGGGCTCTTCAGAGCCACACCGGGTGCACTACGACGGATCCAAACGGGGCCTTGTCTCGACACAGGGAATGGGACAGAGTCTCGGTAGAGGGAATGGTCTATCTCAGATTTCAAAGCGAATAGACATGTCTGAACTACACCTTCGCGTTAGGAAGCTTGATTTCAGACCCCAGGTATCTAGAACCTGCCCTGTAAAACAGCCCGCCACAACATTCAAGGAGGAATGCTCTTACACTCAAAACTCGAACGCTCGAAAAAAATACGAAGAGCAATAAATCGACTGCAAAGCTGTAAACATCGATTCGAACGCGAGCAATGCCGCCGGATATTAGTGTTCTTGTGATGGGATGCCGAGGCATCAGGTCGGGGTTGAGGGCACCATGCCTATAGAGGGGCTAATTCTTAAACCGGGTATGTTACACACATTTAAAGATCTCGGTGTGAGTATTCAATTATCAGAATAAACTACCCAGCCTCGGTGAATGTCAATTGAAATCTCGGTGTGTGTCCAATCCGCCCCTCAATTTTGAGAAAGGCTGAGGAGACCTCTGACACGCTCCTTCCTAGTTACGAGTTGTTGCGACTCCCGACGTTTCCTCCACTGAATTAACTTCCATTGCCCCCCCCCCCCCCTTGTATTTTTGCAGAGGGGAGAATGGACAATGCTCAGTTCTCCTCATGCTTCTAGGAGCCCTTCATTTTCGTAAATCCGCACACCCAACAACAGACTCGGTGGTGAGCTAGCCACTATGTCTGTCCTCCAGACCGAGGAGTATGTGATCTCCCATGGTTTCTCCTCTCAGCGTTCTTGGAATATCTCCAACATCCCACGCTAACAACAAACCTCTACAGCCTGGTATCGTACCAGCTACGAAGCAGTTACCTAGATGATATTGCCGATGGCGTAGGCGAACGTCTCCTTACACTGAACGACGGATTCCTCAATTCTGCTGCATACAAGGCCGCCGGATGGCGAACAAACCATGCCCTTTCGAAACGAACCCATTCCCCTCCTATACCAACCGCAATCGCATCGGAGTATTTCCAGGCGCCGCGCTTCGCCCGCCACACCCTCGAAGACGAAGCCGACGATGGCGGGATGCTTGCCGTTGGCGGGGACAGCACTCTTGGGCCCGGGATGGCGATCAAGCGAAGACGGCGGCGAGAGCAGATGGAAGAAGATGATAGCAGCGACCTCAGCGACGAGAGCGATGACGAGTCCGATACGCGGCCGGCACAACAAATAAAATTTGCCAAGATGCCAGTCAGGGGGAGGGCGGGTTCATCCCCGCTTCAATCTTCGAATCTAAGGCAGATGACGACCGCGTCGTCGCCGCATGCCACCGGCCCTGGACTTAGACGGGGATCACAGTCGGCTCTCGATACGGTTAAGGAGCGGGTGAGGCGAGATACTGTTACCAGCAGCGAAATATCTTCTGAAAATGAATTCGATGCGTCTGGATTCCACCGGCAACGCGAGCAAGCCCGCCTGGCCGCCCGTATGGCTGCTGCTAAAGCTAGTCGGTCTCGGGCGAAGTCCAACGATGATATCGTTCCGAGGGTCCCACGTCACGACAGCTTACCGTTACCTGAAGAGGAAGAAGAAGAATCCGACGCCTCTGATATATCAGATGCCGCTTTTGCGGAGAGTATCGACTCCGCCTCCATCCTAGACGCTGTCGACAACCCCATTCACGGCTCTCCTACAATCCAGGTCGTCGGGACACCCCCTCGAGCATTTACAAGACAATCAACCATACGCAGGTCGCACGCTCCACAGCCCAGAGTGCTCGAGGCACTCCCTCCGCCTCGGCCAATGAGTACAATTCGGCCGATAAGCATGGCGCAACCGGTCAGCATGCTATCAGAGCTACTGAAATCGAAGAAGTCTAAGTCAAAACCTACGATGCCTTTCCAAACTTTCGCATCCCTCTCTGGGGAAGGCGATAATAGGAGACCCATGCTTCTTCGGATATACGTCCCGTTCTCTGAGGATCCCGACGAGCCTTTCGAGGTGCTCATTCGCCGTGACGTCAGTGATGATGCGGGTGGTAACTTCCGCGTCGTCACCGTGAGCGATGCCATCGGCCTCAGTCTCTTACGGTATATTCAAGAGAAGAGGCAACCGCCCCTGCCGGCGGAGAAACTCAACGTCAATTGGTATAGCTTACGAATTGTCGAGGAAGGCGGCGAGATCGATGACGATTTCCCGCCACTAGAGAGGAAGAAGCCGCTTGCGTCGTTCACCACCGTTAACAACCGCGCCGCGGCATCAAATTTTCAACAAGGCGCGGCAACTAGAGGTGGCGGCAGAAACAGGGCAAATTCTAACAAGGCCCATGATGAGTTTGCCTTGGTTCAGGCATCAGCATCGGAATACGAGGAGAATAAGAAGATCACACCGGAGTATGAGCCCGATGAAGAGGAGATAGATGGGGACGGTGGCGGCGATGACGGCAAAGATGCTACGCCGAAGAACACCACACCCCAACCCGACCCGGTCGCCTCCCGCGCTCCAGACCAGCCCAGGCAGAACCCTCTTCTAACGACTGCGTACCGGCCTGGGGCACTTCTGGATCAACCCCAGGTGGTTACGTCGGTGCCACATACGAGGGGACAGCAGAAATTGCTACGGGTCAATATACTATCGTCGGACACGGCTCCAGGTCAATTGGTCACATTGGACGTGACTACCGATACCTATCTAGCCGAAGTACTAGATCTCGTATGCAAGAAGCGGCAACTCGACAAGGTCAACCACGTTCTCAAGATCCCGAACTCAGGGGCGGTGGTCATGGTGGATCGGCCTGTGGCGTCCCTTGGAGCGGTGTCAGAACTAGAACTACACCGCCGGCGTTTCGCCACGGACGGCCCCCTCACAGTGACAGGATCGCCTAGCAGCGCGTCGCCGAAGCTTCCATTCACGGAGGGTGGCCAGCAGAAACGATGGAAGAAAGACAAGTTCATGGGGGTGCACCCGCTAGCGCGGGAGGCGCTGAAGCAGGACGAGCTAAACAACGCCAACTACAAGAAGTATACGGTTTGGCGGAAGCAGCCCATGCGGATCGTGGGGATGAGCGAGAGGATTTTCATCATCGACGGTGAATACATTCACATCATGGCGGCTTCCGGGGCCAAGGGTGTCGACGGGGGCAGGAAGGCCACGACGGTGCACTTTAGCAATGTCGTGGGTTGCAAGGTTATGAGGAAGCATCCGACTACATTCAAGGTACGTCATTTCCACGTCGCATAGTTTTTCTTTTCTTCTCCCCTGCGATGCCGTGGGATCCGGCAAAGCCCTTTTTTTTTCTGCTTGCGAGTCTTCCGACGCCAGAAAAGGAGGAAAATGAATGATTGTCGTCGCATGGGTGAAAAGGGAGTCGAATGCTAACGGGGTTTCCCCTTGTTCAAATTATAGTTGGTCGTGTACAAAGCTACCGAGAGCAAACGATATGATTTCGAGGCTAAGACGGCGGACGAGGCCAACGAGATCGTCAAGGAGCTGAAGAAGGGGATCTCGCCTTATCGAGACGTTTAAGGAGTTCGGGCGCCGAGAGGGGACTAGGGGCAATTGCGAGAGCATCATTTATGAAGGGAGTTTGCGGAGGGTTCGGCATCAAGGCGGGAGTTTTAGGGAGTTTGTCTCTACATTCCACCGAGGCTCATTCTTTTCTTTTCTTTTTTTCTTTTTCATTTGGAAGTACCTGATATGCAGATACTAAGCCCCGTATGTGGCGTCGTTCAAGCTTAACTAGAAAAATATAAGAAAAAACGCTTGCGCGTCTTTCCTCTTGTTGGTGTCCGTATGTATTGGGTGAACCTTTTTTTTGGCGATGGATCGACATTGGGATCGATCCTGAGGAACGGGAAGTAAGTTCGCCTTGCATCAAGTGGAGAAGTAAACAGGGAACTAAAAGTATTAAACAAGACTGCAATCAGGGTGGGCAGGGTGGGCAGGGTCAATGCCTCGCCCGATCAGAGGATGCTTGAAGCTTAGGTGTGAACCTACAAACGCTCCAGTATGTACTCAACTAGAATTGGGTTGAGTTGATAGGATGTTGTCGTTGCTATATTTAGAAGCTCTAGGCCTTCTTTCACTCTAGGCGTGAGGAATTCAACGAGGATTCGCAAGCAATTCCCATGTTTCAATATATCCTAAAGGCAGAGGCAAAAAAGGTAATCAAAAAAAGTAAAAAAAAAAGGCGTACGTTCTTGCATGTGGGACCGTGGACAAGGTTAGACGAGAATGGGAGTAAAAAAGAATGCTTTGACCAGAAAGATCACCGAGAGTGACCAGGAGAGGAGACTAGAGGCCAGGCTGGGAAACATCATGCAATGCTGGCGGGGGGAAAGGATACAAGGTTTGGACGGGGTTTCGACAGAGGCTTTGTAGAACGTTGCATGTTTTTGAGATGAACATCAATCGATGGAAGAGCCCGCCCGGGCCGACGACGAGATCAGGATGATGTATACTATGCATGCAAAGGGCCCGTTGATCGATTGCCTTGGTAGAGTGTACAATTCAATGAAATAGCTCAGTAAATGGGGTCAATGATGGGAGTGTAGACTTTGATTCAGATGGTGTAATTCTAGAAGCATGTAAAGAGGAGCGCTAGCTCTGGAGGCTTGCTTAGGACCGGTTTTTTACTTCGTACGCGCAAGCAGGGGACAGGCTATGCATTGAGATCGGCAAGGAGATGCAAAGCTGCATGTCGGGGTCGCAGAGCTGGGAGAATTCAATCAACGAAGTAGTTTTCCGAGGCGGTGGGCTGGCGTTAGGGATCGGGGTTGAAGATGGTGTGTGGTCCGGCTTGCAACAAGCTCAATGGTATGGCGGTTTTACATTTGATGGGAACTTGGGAAACAGACACAGCTCGCATTTGGGAATTTGAAGTGACAGAATGCGACGACGGCAAATGGAATGGAGACACGGCCCTGGCCAGCCTCAGAGTAAGAGCTGAGCATTGCTATGTAGGCTCTATGTCGTCTGTTCTCCCATGGCCCCATTACTTTGCAGTTTTCAGCTATTAATAGTTCGAGCCCAGCCCAAGCCTGGGCCTTGGGACTTGGTAGGATCCGTGGATCCTGCGTTCCCACCACGCTCCACGACAGAGGAAAGGTAAGGGAGGAGGATGAAAGCTAGTTCGCGCGAAGTCGCAGCTGCAATGTCGAACTGGGGTCTGTCAGCTCGGGCTTGGTGCACGAGCATCAGAGAGAGAGAGAGAGAGAGAGAGAAGCAACCGCTGGGGAACATTTAGCTCTCTCCGTCTCTCTCTTCTCACAAGGAAAAGAAAGGGCAAGAAAGAGCGAGAACTGTAAACCTTACCATTGTCGTACCTCAAGTTCAACATCTCGGCAACTATGACCAAAATGCAGTGTCGACTGTGAAGGGATAATTGGGGGAGATGCGGTTGTAGAGTTCAGGTCGACGACGCCGCCATCGATGGGGTTTACGCAACCGCCATGACGCAATTGGAGCCAAGATCTTGCAGGTGCCAGCCAACTCTTGCCATTCTACTTCGTACGAAGGACAGTCCGGTGCCTTGGTCACAGTGGGGAACTTCCCCGTCTTGCTCCATTGTCCTCACCCCATAAGAAGTACTCCGTAGTTGGTTCCGTTCATTTCCTCCCACCAACACACCAGGAGTAGCCTGAGCTCTCAATCGATTAATTATTACCGCCAGGCGAGGGCCTGGACTGAGTCTGCAAAGACAGAACAGCGCGTGTGCTTATTGATGTTAGGACCAGTTGAAGAGTTCCTGGCATGCGCCATGGTGGAACCTGGGTGTCCGCACCCGCATCCGTAGACCGGAGAACGGAGACTTCACAAAGTACCGGTACAAAGTCTTGGCACACGGGGCAACGGGACATGGATCGGGGATCCATCAGCCATCAGCATCAACCCTTTCCGTGCCTTGGTTCCTTTTGCGAATCTGCCGGAATTCTGCCCAGTTTCCCCATTCCCATGTTACCGAGGAGGACGCAATGACTCGTATGTTGGCTATGTACCCGAAGGTGGCGTACGGCGTATGGGCTTATTCTGCTTTCTCTCTATGGCTGACGTACTTGTACACCCCAAGCCCGCCCGCTGTTCTTCGGTACTTCTGTTCTCCCACCACTTGTCAGCGACGGACCCATGGTCGAGTTGGCGATATTGAGCTCTTTTCTTCTCTGGCTCTTTCAGTTATTTTTCCACACCATTCTTCGCCTGGCTGGTACATGCATTGCATCACCTCAACCCAGACCCATTCACTAAAAACAAGCTTTTTGTCTAAGAGCTACGTCTCGCCCCAACTACTAGTACTCGTGGCTTGGAGGCCACCCAAAATGATTGATGTTGACGCAGGTTCCCGGACAAGCCGTATCCTCCCTGCCTAACTTCGATGGAATGGTACATAACTTTAATGAGGCGGCGGAAGATGTACATTCGTCTCTGCAAGGCTCTTCATATTTTTGTTTTTCCTTTTTTTGTGTCTTATTCCTCCCCCGCCCCTTTGTGAAACAGTGAGTTCAGGCTGGAACGAGGGCCAGGGATCGGGTCCAAACATGGTGGGACTACGAAGCTAGAAGCCGTTATTTACGAGCTTCGTCTGGCCTCGCCCGCCCTGGTGCCTCAGAGCCATTCCTGAGCTCGCCGTGCCAGTCCCTAGTCTGGGGTTCAGATCCTTTTCCCCCAACTAAACAGTGGCTACTCTTCGTATAGTCCAGGTACGGGGGCAAAGCCATGCTCTTTCGGCCGTGTTTGTAGATGCTCTAGACCCGTCGGAGCTGTCTGCGTAAGATGTGTTTCTAAGCCCTGGAAGTGGAGTTTGCATCGATCATGCTTTCGTACACCTCTTTTCGATTATGCAACAAGGCGCCCACTGACTAGGTCATCCGCCATTCCGGTACCTAAGTATTGGAGATTCCGATGCTTCCTGACGTGCTGCGAAGTCTAGCAAGAGAAGCGCCTGGAAAAAAAAAAAAAAAAAAAAAAAAAAAAAGGAATTAGTTCATCTTAACATCATCCCAGAGTCGTGGAGAGAGAGGCTCGCCTATCGCAACCGAGGATGAACCGCAAATGGGAATAGGAAGAGGAATACCCGAACATTAAGAGGACTGCTTCACTTCGTAATGATACAAACGAGACTTGCGACGCAGTTGTGGCTTGCAATTGTGTGGTCCCAACTTAAACCTGCAATTAGCTGCGGTACGTACCCACCCCAGAAACCCGGCGTGACGTAGCCGGACTGTCATCGACGACCAACGGCAGCTGGCATGTACAAGTAGCTCGGAGACAGAAAGACTCAAAGACTTCTCAGAGTCCTTGCGAAGGACCCGAGGACTCAAAAGCTATTCAGGATGGCGCGTCAAGTATATTTATAGGAAAGTATAACTTCGTATTAATGGTCTGATACATTCGCAAGCTACCAATGATCCATGATACCGACACTCCTCTCGTTTCTTTACAAGTATTTGGAGCTTCTTCCAGTACCGGACAGACCACGGGTAGATTGGTGCGATACAATGTACGGTCCCAAGTACGATCCCAAACAGGCCGCCGTGAAACTCGAGCCCATTCCTGTTCCTCATCATTGATATCCACGGCAACGCGGAGTTCTAGAGACTTGATACAGTATAGCCAAGAGTACTGTATACAGAGTTCCATCTCACTGCTCCCACACCCCCAACAGACAAGTTTAGAACAAAGCTTCAACGAATGTTCCATTCCCCTACGAAAAGAAACACAAGGGTTTTCCATCCCCCCCTTCTTCCGCCCCAATTGAAACCCCCACTCCCTTCCATACCCAACGTAAGGTAGAGCGAAAGCTTAGTTTCAGATGGCAGGACGCCGCATAGTTGGTCGGGAAACTGGAGACTTGACGCCATCAACCCTCTTCAGCCCTCTCCCGGAGGCGTAGCCATGGAGAATCTCTCGGTCCCCACCTCCCCCGATCATCCCGTCCTATATAAGACCATCCACGCCCCCAAGAGCCAACCCTTCCCAACTCTACCCTCTCCCTTCTTCAACTCCCAAAAAAGCACTGTAGTACAATTCCCACCACGAAAACCGGTTTTTGCTTTCACTTCTTGTCCATCGTTAGACTATAAACAACTCTTTTTCCCCCACGCACGAGACCATCAACATATAACTACCGCCAAAATGAGGTTCACCAGTGTCGCTTGCTTGACTCTCGCCGGTTTTGCCGCCGTACGTTCGTCCCCGGGCCATCCATAGCTATATCCCAGAGGGCCTGGGATGCTCTTTCGTCTTGTAGGAACCATGAGACAACTAACAAAAACACTTCCATTCAAACAGGCCCAGGATATCTCCTCCATCATTAGCCACATCGAGAGCGCCGCCACCAGCGTGGTCCAGTCCGTCACTAGCATCATCGGAACCGCAACCGAAACTAACCCTACTGGAACCGGGACCGAAACCACCCCGACTGGAACCGGGACCGAAACCACCCCGACTGGAACCGGAACTGAAACTACACCCACAGGAACCGTCGTCACCGAGACCCCAACCGGCACCACCACCATCGAGACCAGCCCCACTGGCACCGCAGGAGGAGCCGCGACCACCACGCCCTCCAACCCTGGTTCTTACCAGACGGCTGCTGTCGGTCTTGGTGCTCTGTTCGGCGGTGCTGCCATCATGGTTAACCTCTAAAGAAGGGAAGGGGACGCTGTGAGCTTTTCCTGTCACAATAGAACTTTGGACATTCCCTTTTTTTTCCCCCTCTTTTTGTCCATTTGGTTGTTCGGTATGCAGGGAGGTGATTTCCACACAAACGCAAAAAAGGGATACACGTTGCCATGCTGGAGGTATAATACTGGGTAATCGGTGCTTGGGTCGGAACACAAGTCGGCATAATAGTTGAAAATCAAATTAAAGCTGTTCATCAAGTTCTGTTTTCCCTCGTTTTCATCGAAATCTCTCCTGTCGGTTCGGTTCTCTCCAGCCAAGCAGAACCTTTTCCAGGTTGCTCGGAAATCGAAGTGAGGATATTTCGTATATATAACGAGTTCATTCCATAACCAAGGCAAACACGTTGAATTCCTCTCGATCTATGTGCTTCGTGGCGGAGGGGCTGGTCACTCCTTCCGCCGGGTATCATTCCATAGCCTGTCAATCGTCTGAAAAATAGCCGTAACGTCCTTCATGACGTCCTCATCGACCTGCCCTCCTAGCTTTTGCTGGATTTTGTCTGGGTGCCATCTTACTCGCTCGTCTTTGAGATTTTGGGCGAATTCCCGCTCGTCGGTACTCTCTTGTTTTAGACACCTAAGGAAAAAAGACTTGACGGCGTCTTCGCTTACGTCTTTCCTTGATGCTGTCTTTACCGGCCAGGGTATGCGGTCGACGGTGCCATCCCATGCCGTCCATCGCTCCAGATAATCTTGCCATCTCTCGGCCCAAATCCTCTTGTTCCTCCTCTCCTCACCCATTAGCAGGCTCTTCTCAATATCCCTTGCAACTCTCCGTCTCTCCTTCTCTTGTTTCTCCCTCGCCTGTCTCGCCTCTTCCCTCTTTTTTCTCTCCTCTAAGAGGCCCTCGTGGGTCTTCTCCCACATCTTCTGCCGCACATATGCAGCATACTCCTCATCTGTCATGCGCTCCAGTTCGCCCTGGGGCCCAACCCTCTCATTGGGGTAAACATGAACCGGCTGGCCGTAGACGCCCTCCCAGTATGCCGCTCCCTCGTCATCTGCCATAGCATCGAAGAGACTCTCTCGAAAGGCTGCTTCCGGATCGAGGGGTGGCTCCTCATGTGGGTTAGGAGGGGTTGGGGATCGACTCCGCCTTCGACGCCGTCGGCGTCGACGACCTTCGTCATCTCTGTCATGACGGGAGGACCGGTCGCGAGAGGATCTTCGCCTGGAAGAGGATCTATGTCTGTGGGATCTATGGCTTTTGTGATCTTTCAGTCTCAAGCGCTTCCTTCTACGTGAGCGATCCTCATCATGTTGTTCAGCAGCTGAGTCTTTGTCGCCTCCCTCGGGGCCGGCAGAAGTGGCATCAGTTGTATCCCGGATTTCCTTCGGAGGTTCCTGGTTAATAGACGCAAGGATGTGTCTCCGCCTCGGCGAGTGACTCCGTCCATGTTCATCCATACTGCAAGTCTCCGAACATTACGAAGTAGTGCGGTCGGGTTAGCGTTGGGACTCGATGCGTTGGTCATCCCCTGATCGCGGGCCTGGGCTCTGCCGCTATTCGTTTTGGGCCTCCGGTATGGCAATAAGCGGAAAAGGAAAGGAGGGAAAAGAAGCCAAAGAGCAGTAAAACGTCCTTGAGTATCCAAGAAGTTGGGTTTGCTTCGAGTGCAGTCGGATTCGAAGGAGGCAAACATGAAGTGACGTTGATGATTCGCCCACGGACCAATCAGGTAGGGTCACCCGAGTGAGTGGTGGGCAACAAGAACCCCGAGCTTCAGCGTCGACCGGTCGCAAGCAGCTCCATGAACGGTTCTCGGATCTCTAAACACGGCGTCAAGATGAGGAAGTTGACGGACCGCGGCGTTCAATCCCCGCCAATGTCTCGGAGAAAAAAAGCCCAGTGCGTTGAGAATGCCTCGAGATAAAAGTAGTGATGACCTCACAAGGATGGAAAGTCGAGAATTGATATTAGCCGATGATAATCCTTTTTGGTGCGATTTGCTTGAAACGAACACTAAAGCCACACTAAAGCCAGATCCAGTTTAGCGTCACTGGACCCTGGTCGAGATCGCCTTTGCAAGGGTGTCCTCTCGAGCCGCATTGGCACCAATTCGTATTTGGACCTTGAGATCAATCTTGATATTTGAGCCTTGTCTATCCTATTTTTTTTTTCCTGGGAGCAAGACTCTAGAGGAGCGAGAATGGTCGTCGGCGGAACATTCATTCCTTTGCAGACATACAATCGTTTCCACCTGATCTAGGCATTCCGGTTTTGTTTTCTTTTTATTTCCCTCTTGCCAAGTCGCTCGCTGCCTCACGCAGATCCTGCCGCGGAACCACGAACCCCCCCCTATTCGCAACTTGCTTCGAGCTCGCGATAGGGGAGCCAGCCAATTCAGGATGGGGGGCTTAATACTGCTCCTCACGCTCTGCGTAAGTAGTTTTCCGAAGTCTATATCCTTGCCTGGATCGAGCTATAGCTAACCGTCACGGTGACAGGTGGTGATGGCGATCGCGTAAGAAGCAACTCCGATTCCACCTCGATAGCTCGACGTTGCGAAACTAACAACAACCCTCAAATAGCTCATTCCTTGCCGGCACGGTACCCCTAACCATGTCGCTCACCCAGTCACAACTTCGATTCGTCTCGAACATTGGCGTGGGAATATTAGTAGGGACATCAATGATAGTGATTATACCAGAAGGCATCGGCGCCCTCATGCCTCATCCGGGAGCGGGCCATTCCCACAAGGTGAGGGCCGTTGACTCAATATCAGCCATTTCCGCGAGATCTCCTCTTGGCCTCGCGATCAGTGGAGATATACCGACAGTAAATTCACACTCGACGCCGCTCGAATCGCTTTCGAGCCGCTTCGAGGACGACGACTTCGATGACCGATTCGACCACTCCCACGATCCCGAACCCGAACCCGCGCTCGAGCCTGCGCCCGATCATAGCCATGATGATGCATCGAGTCCGCCGCCACCCGGACCCCCAATTAGCGAGGGAGACCATTTCGAGCTCCCCACGTTCGCAATCGGCTTTTCCATGATTCTCGGCTTCATTCTCATGTTCTTGATCGACAGGCTACCCAAACACGCGGCGGGCAACCAGCCCGCATCTCTGGCGAGGGACATCCGCCTTGATACCCTATCAATATCGCCCTCGGGGTCACATAACGATGAATCGGGACCATTTATGGGGATCATGGGACCATCCCCTGAGCATTCCAAGAGTATGGCGACTACAACTGGTCTGGTGATCCATGCGGCTGCCGACGGTATCGCCATGGGGGCGTCGTCTAGCACATCGAATACTCGCCTTGGCTTTATTATATTCGTTGCCATCATGGTTCATAAGGCGCCTGCTGCGTTTGGCCTTACATCGGTGTTGCTGCGACAGGGTCTCTCTAAGCGGGCGGCTAGGGCTCACCTGCTTGTCTTCAGTCTCGCGGCACCCGCGGGCGCCATCGCTACCTGGTTCCTTATCACTATACTTGGAGGTTCCAACCTAGAGGGCGAGAACGGGCAGTGGTGGACTGGAATGCTGTTACTTTTCTCCGCTGGGACATTCCTGTAAGTCCCATCTAATCCCTCCTTATACTAGTTGTTGGGTTGTTGGCTAACTCTTACAGATACGTTGCGATTCACGCCATGCAGGATGAAGGTCACTCTCATCACGAGCAGCCCGTCATGAACGGTTACGGTAACACCCCTCAGCATAAGGGACCCGAACTACGTGATACACTCGCCATAGTGGGCGGCATGTTACTGCCCCTCTTGACTCACATCGGCCATCACCATTGATGCATCGAAATGGTCTATTTCTCATTTATCTTTTTCCTCGAGACTTACCTCGTGGGATAGTGTATTCTAGCCGGCGTTGGGGCGTTTTTCGCATCGGGAGGCTATATATATACCCACCACTATGTATGATCCCCCTCCCTTGTAATAGAGATATCTTGAATTTAAAAGCGACTTCTGGGAAGAGGATGAGGGGGCGTGAAGTAACTAGGCTAGAAAAGTATCTTACGCTGCACCAACAAGAGGGTATTTTCCAAAATAGTATGACAATACGAAGTATGCACATCGGCTTTCCATGAATCGTAGTGACGTGCAACCGTTGTGAAGTTAAACAAGTCTTCTCACCGGCAATACATTTGATCCGTTCTGTCTTCGGTCAACTTCACTCGATTCAAGGACGAGGAACGCCTGTTTTCGATATAGTCAACTTAATTTCCAACTACATCAAGGAAATTGAATCCACGACCAAACCTCATAAAATCTAAGCTGCGAGGGGACTCGGCCTCATTTACATGAGTCGAAAACCCTTGGAGTCATGTCTCTGGGAGCAAGTAGCAGATAAATTACGAAGGTATTGGTGTCTCGATCGCATGGCTCGCGCTCCCTTCGTCGAGACAAAAGAAGCGTCATTCCAGAACCATTGCCAGCGGAGTTCTGGACCTTACATATTATCCAGCCTCTATCTACCCTTAACGTCCATCGTCGCGAAGTCGACAACCGCATTGATGGACGGGCCAAGACCATCACTGGTATCCCACTGACAAGTCCGCGCAGAAGATGATCTGCGCCAAAACCCAGCACTTCTTCACCCCTTTAACTTTACCCAGAACATCGGTCACTGTTGCACCCCATATATTAATTTTTTTTTTCCTTTTTATTTTCCATATGCACACGGCGATCAAGATTATGCGAGCATACGAAGTAAGGGAGGGAAGAGGGGAGCGGATTTCGTTTACGGGGTGCAGGAGTTTGGCCTATTCCGAAACACTCCCTGCAGATGACTTGGCCGCACGATGACTGCACGTCACCCCTCGGTCCCGTTTCTAGTGGTTATCACGAGGGAGGCAGCTCGTATTTCAAGAATGCGACTGACGCGCGTTGGGATAGGATGGGGATAAAGGATGAATATTTCGAAATTGGAGGTCTGCGAAGAGTCTCTGGAGGATTAGAACTGTTCGATGCTACTTTGCAGGTGCGTGCAGTGTCGAACCACGTAAATAATAACGACGAAGTAAATGCAAGTGCACACCGGATTCAGTCGAGAGGGTAAGATCCATAAGACATCATGACCCTTCATTGGAATCGGAGGACTTCCCTTCCATCTCAGCGTTTCGCCGTCAAACATGGTGTTTTTATTTTATATTTCGACAGTCTCACTACTTCGTACGATGAGTTATTCTTAGAATACGTCGGTATTGGTTTTGGATTTGACCGGGGTCGAGTGGAGAAGATGGTGGTGAATCTGAACGGTGTCTAATATCGTATGCAACAACTTTGGACATCCTCCCTGCAAGCGAAAGAAGGACTCTATGATACTTCCACAAAGATGCTATTCTGCAAGTGAACCGCCAGCCAGTCTTCGGCCTGAGGCAACGCATTTGTGTGGGGATGAGAGGCACGTTGATCAATCTAACATCCGCCTTCACCATTCTCAACGAAGCTGGCTGGAGAAGGACGGTTAGGGTTTCCGGATCCGGCCAAAAGTTGGGGACGAGTCTGGGAGCGTCAAGCAGGTCTCGGTGTCTTAATGCACATGAAGCCTCCCCCTCTTGCGTCCAGCTAGATGTGGGTAGGGCGAACCGAAGGATGGACGTTGTCGTCGCTGCAGCTTCCTCGGCCTTCTCTGCTCGTCTACCTGCCTGCTGCGCCGTCGGGGAGGGAAGTTGACGAATGCAGCGGCCCACTGAGGCGAGTCATGATGGAAATGGTTCCATTCCAGAGGAGCCATGCCATAGGTGACGGCGGCGTTCGATGCGTAGAATAACCTATGATCGTGACTTCATCCGCATTCTGCATGCACTAATGCAATTTCTAATGTAAGAGAAAGGAAGGTCCACCAACGTGGAGATCTGAGAGCCACAAACACAGATTATCGGTAGCCATTCCTTAGAAAGACGGGTAGAAACACTGTATGTCGTAGCAAGTCTTGGTGAGCCATGATTAGCAGTACATTTAATTGCCGCAAAATCTCGGCGGAGGACAAGGTACCGACAGAGCGTTGATGGAGAATCAAGTCGGAGCTGCCAACGATCCTTGTGGACATAACACTCTGCCGTTGTGGATGGACATTGCGCCTGTGCAGGGCCCGTGGGAGTTATGCTTACCCTATCAGTCTTAGACCTTGCTTCGCTGCCCTGTCCATCGGTCGTGCACTCGAAGCCCTGCACGGAAGAGCGATTGCCTCATCGGCTTATCCCATGCAGGACTGAGAGATGAGAGCGAAGATGCTGAGATGCGAGTACGAGCGACTTGCTGGCTGTACTTGTACCCTGAGTACATCGTGCCTGTGGAATGCACTTGCCTTTGAAGGTGGACTGTTGATTGTTGGATTATTCCTTCGGAAGGCACGAAGTTCTTCGGCTTATTCTCAGAATTTTTATGACTCGGTATAATCGATTGATTTCACTCCTTTTTGATCGAGAAGCTTGAGCAAATTTACTTCGTACAATTGTACGAAGTAAGTAAATATTGATGAGACCATCAGACACGGTTCCAAGAAAGAGGGAGCGCCCAAATCTTCCCAAGCCGAACCGGCCCAGCCTCCGACACTATTAACCTTGGAATTGATCTTCGCCACCTCCCTTTTTTGCCTTCTGTTTTACCCAGCGGCTTCCTGCCACACCCCTCCACTCTCTTGCAAATCCCAATGTTCAATGCTCACTGCTTTCTCTATTCAATCATTTGATGTTTTCTATTCTCACTACCAACAGGCCGTGCTCATACAGTACACATGAATGATCAAATTACATTGATTGCCTTGCACCTTCCTACTTGTACACAATATCAGAAAATTCAGCCAACTTGTACCTCAGTATACTTCATACAAGTGAGTGAGAGAGGGAAAGTGCATTCATTCACTTGACCCAGACCCAGACCCAGAGTCTTCCCTGGACCCATTTTGCCCATTTTGCCCATTTGGTCCAAGACAGTCCAACTTGTACATTTCAGCCCAGCGGCGCTCTCCACTTAGAAACCCCCCTTCCTTAGCCACTCTCTCAGTTTCAACCGGTCCGTCCCCAGCCAAACCTGCCCATCCATTGCCCATTGTCCACCCACATCCCACTTCGTGGCCTCCTTAAATGGCTATGCCGCAGCTACAACACACAAGAATCCAAATGCTCTAGCGGGCCTTTGCGTCATTGCCATAACGAAATCCCTAACGGCCTGTTCCCTTTAATTAGCGCCGGTCCGACCAGTTGACTTCCTCTCAAAACCCGACCGCCTCACGCCGACCATCTTGATCCTTTGTTGCTCTTCCCGCCGCCCTGTTAACCGCCGCCCGCTCCTCCCTTCCTTCGGGAATCCCCTCGACGGCCTGCACTGCGAAATAGACCTCGAATATTACTGCTTTGGAATTTCGTCATTCCTTCCCTCGAATTATTTTGCGAGTTCTCCTCGTCGATATATTTGTTTGCCTGCTGGCTTGGCCGCTCTTTCTTCAGCTGGTTCGATTGGCGACTCGCCATCCTGCCCACTCCGAAATCCGCATCAGGCCTGTAAGGAAAATTCCGTTTTGCGCAGGCTTCTCGTTTCACATATTTCGACAACATTCGTCGTCTTTTTTTCCTCTCCTCATTTCCTTTTTTTTCCTTTCTTTCTTTTCCCCGCCGTCGCAACCTCTTCCGTTTAATGGACTGAAGTAGCCCCTTTAATGTTCTGCTCCGACTTGAATGTGCTTTGTCTTCGTGCGAGACCCTGTCGCTAACGGGTTGGTCCGAAAGCAGCCATTCTATGGTCACTGTCACCGTCACCTGAGTCCTTCTCGCCTGCGACGTCTTCTTTTATTCTCGATACATCTTGCGATACCTCTCTCGACCGGCCGGATTTGACACCATCTCGATAATAGATCTTCGTCCCGATCCTACGCTCCGCTAGCCGCCTCTGCCGCCTTGAGCGAGGCCTCGCTTCCCTCCCTTTATTCACCCTTTGTCCTCGATAACCATGGCTGGCTATCAGCGACCTATAAGTTTTTCCGAGCGCCGGGGAAGCGTTCTTGGTGAGGAGCTAAGTCTAAATACGACCAGCATGGTCTTAAATTCTCGATTAGACAAAGCTCCCCAAAGACAAATGCGAGGGCCTCCTACCCCGAGCATGACCACTCCCGCCCCCGACTTCGACCAACAACTTACGGGTTCTCCTCCTCCTCCCCCCACGCCCGCCGCCTCGCCCGGACCTTCACATCAGCAGCCCGACTGGAGCGATGCTGCCGATGATGAAGACTTCTTCCTTGCCAAGGTTCGCCAGCATTTCCAGAACTGCTCCGGACCGCAGCGGACGCGTCTTCTGGCCGACCTATTGAATCTCTGTACCAGCCAGCAGCTGAGTTTTGTGCATCAGTTTGTTAGCCCCCTTCTAAAGAAGGACCCCTTCACGAGTCTTCCAGACGAGCTCTGTCTTCGGGTAAGTGATACACAAGCACCCACGCACCTCAGCACATATATGTCCCGTCTTTCACTCGACCCCATCTTTCTTTTTACGTCTCTCTCCACGGTGTCCTAACCGGTGCCGGTATTGCAGATCCTCTCCTTCATAGACGACCCCAAAGTCCTTGCGAGAGCATCGCAGGTCTCGCGCCGATGGCGAGATTTGTTAAGTGACGACATGACATGGAAGAACCTCTGCGTAAAACATGACTACGGTCGTAGGCTCTCCGATGTCTACCACCCCACCATCTCCGCCCCATCCCCCACCCGAGTTACTATCAATTCGCTCCTCCTCGCCGACGCCGATCGATCAGCCAGCTGCTTCTCGAATTCGCTTAGCGCCTCTTCCGCCACAGTCTCCGCCTCGCATAGCATGGATGCCTCTCACAGCATGGACGGTTCTCAGCTCTCCGCGAGGCCTAAACCTCGGTCTTACAAGTCCCATTTCAAGCAAAGATATCTAGTGGAAGCTGCTTGGAGGTCCGGCGGAACGAGCGTCACCTGCAATATCACACAGGAAGGCGGCGTCGTGACAAGTTTGCACTTATCTCCCAAGTATATCATCGTGGCTCTTGATAATGCACGGATCCACGTATTTGATACCGATGGGAATTCTCAGCGGGTCCTCCAAGGCCATGTCATGGGAGTTTGGGCAATGGTTCCGTGGGAGGATACTTTAGTGAGCGGCGGCTGCGATCGTGATGTGAGGGTTTGGGACTTGGTTACGGGGTAAGTGTTTCGTTGTTCCGCGAGGGCGCGTGCCTCGCATCTAATAGAGTAGACATGTCCGCTAACCGCCACTCCTTCTTAGTGCTTGTCTCTTTACACTTCGCGGCCACACGTCCACAGTCAGGTGTCTCAAGATGTCGGATGCGAATACGGCGATCTCCGGTTCTCGCGATACGACGCTACGAGTATGGGATATCAGGACTGGACTGTGTCGAAATGTTCTGGTCGGCCATCAAGCTAGCGTTCGATGTTTGGAGATCAAGGGAGATATCGTCGTCTCTGGAAGCTACGATACCACCGCCAAGGTTTGGAGTATATCTGAGGGCCGGTGCCTACAGACTCTTCAAGGCCACTTTAGCCAGATTTACGCCATCGCGTTCGACGGCCGCCGTGTTGTCACGGGAAGTCTTGACACGCAGGTCCGAATCTGGGATCCTAATACGGCGTAAGTCGCACCAGCACTCGTGGAGACGCTATATCCGAATGTGTTCTTACTAATCCATGCCACAGTGAATGTATTGCAATCCTCCAAGGACATACCTCTCTTGTCGGCCAGCTTCAAATGCGTGGTGATACCCTCGTAACCGGAGGCTCAGATGGATCCGTCCGCGTCTGGTCGCTGGAGCGGATGACCCCGATCCATCGGCTCGCCGCCCACGATAACAGCGTGACTAGCTTGCAGTTCGACGATACGCGAGTAGTTAGCGGTGGCAGTGATGGGCGAGTGAAGATCTGGGATCTCAAAACGGGTCACTTGGTCCGAGAACTTATTTCTCAAAGCGATGCAGTGTGGAGGGTTGCCTTTGAGGATGAGAAGTGTGTCGCACTCGCCCTAAGACAGAATCGCACTGTTATGGAGGTAGGCTCTCTCAAAGCACCTGACTTTTTGTTTTTCTCTCTTTTCTCGATAATCAGAACTAATCCTTGCTGTAGGTTTGGAGCTTCTCTCCGCCGGAAGAAATGCTCTATGACCGGCCGCTATCACTACTCCCTCGCTCTCTCGAGGATGCACCCAATCGCCCGATGAGTGCGTTACCGTTTGATTTTCGAAGATCCCAGGATGGCCTAGCTGGTTCCAGTAGAGACTCCCAGGACGTCGACATGTGTGACGCGGGACCCTCTACAGCGCCACTCCAAGGCGGAAACAAGACTTTCTTCCACGACGACTAAGGTAGATGGTCATGTATATTTGCGGCTTCACTTGAGAAGGGAAGTTCTACCTCCCTTCGTTAATGGCATCCTTGCAGGTTTATATACCCTGTTCGATTATATTATTTTCCCCCTGATTGGAACAAGGTGCACTGAGTGATGGTCAACATACGTGACCGCGTCTCTTCTTCGACAACGCTCCACCTCGGCGCATCTTGTCGACGCACCTCGGGGACTTTACATACGGGTGGATTTGATTCCATGATACGCTCCTTGACCTCGGTCGGAGCCCGGGTTCCCTACATGTAAGAAAGGGGAAGGACGCGGCGTGGGGTGTTTTGCGCCATAATTTCATCCATTGGGACTGGTGTATATATGTATTGATTGGGCGTTCGAAGCATTGAACCAAGGATAAAGCATTGGGATGGAGAGATTGGGGCGGCAACAGCAATATATATGTCTTAGCGTTCTCCCGCAACTCTTTCGATGTACGTCTAGGCAGGTCATTCACTGCCTTATTACTAGAGAGTAGAGCCAGGATGAGGCGGTGCTTCCGATCCGTACAACATTGATGATGTTTGTGGCCTCTCCAAACGTAGGAGAGCATTCCAGTAAGGATTCCATGACTTACAATCGCTTCGAAACCTTGAATGGGAGCGATAGCGCGATGTCAAGGATCCACCGTCGAGAAGACTATAGATAAAGAATATAGATACATATAAGAGCGTCCGCTGCCCAAAATCCCAGCAGTATTTCAGCCTTACTGAACGGATTATGATTATGTATGATGCCCCTGGAGAAATGCAACAACGCTGTCTCAATCACCATTGTTGAGGTCAAGCCGGAGTGTCGGAGAAGCTGAACCGCTAGTTTCCGCCTAAAGCCAGGCTCATGAAGCTGTTGTGTTCACGTGACACCAATTCGACCACGTCTAATCCGTATTAGGACTAGTGTAACAGAGCATCGGAATGGAATGCCTGTCATCCTCAGCAAAATCCCCAACAGGACAAAAAATCGGAGCTCCCAGCCCGTCCAGGTGTTTTGTTTGTTCCTGTGTCCCATCCCTTTCCAAACTTCCACAGGTCTTTTCCAACGAGCTCCCAAATTGCCGGAGACGAAGGTTTTTCCCAATCACTACTCGCGGTTATGTTTTCCAGAGCTCTAAGGACGAGGGCAGTGCCCTCCTGCCTCCGTTCCCGTGGTCCCACTACGTTTGCGGCGACGTCGCGGACGGTGACGACGGATGCAGCTCAATCTAGCCTGGAGCAGCCTCTCCCCAAGGTATGTCGATCAACCACTTTCCATCTCAATTGAGGTTTTTCAGTGAGGTATTTGTCTGCCTCGATGACATTTACTTGATTGAGAGCTTTATTTGCTATTTGCAGTCCCCCCTACCCCTTATCAATGGATAGGGAGCTGTCATGCTGATATATCCACTTCCGCGTACTAGTCCGACGATGAGCCTTTTAACATCCGCCTCAGCGACGAGTCCTTCGAGACCTACGAGCTCGATCCCCCGCGCTACAGCCTCGAGGTGACCAAGAAGGGACTTAAGCAGATGTACAGCGACATGGTTGTCATCAGGTAAATGCACCCGACGCCGCCGAGTACCCTGCTAGCAACACGGGGGTCGGGGTCTTCATAGTACTAACCATATATACCTCTTAAAACAGGCAGATGGAAATGGCCTCGGACAGGCTATACAAGGAGAAGAAGATTCGGGGTTTCTGCCACTTGTCCACTGGCCAGGAGGCCGTGGCCGTCGGTATCGAGAATGCCATCACCAAAGAGGACTCCGTGATTACCGCCTACCGTTGCCACGGTTTCGCCTACATGCGAGGTGCGACCGTTAGCTCCGTCCTCGGCGAGCTTCTCGGCCGTCGACAGGGTATCGCCTACGGAAAGGGTGGCTCCATGCACATGTTCACCAAGGGCTTCTACGGCGGAAACGGTATCGTCGGAGCTCAAGTCCCCATTGGTGCCGGTCTTGCGTTTGCGCACAAGTACAACGAGGATGGCAAGGCTACTATCATCCTCTACGGTGATGGTGCTAGCAATCAGGGTCAGGTCTTTGAGGCTTTCAACATGGCCAAGCTCTGGAAGCTTCCTGCCCTCTTCGGCTGCGAGAGTAAGTCATATTCGGCCCGACTCGAGTTTGCCTATATTTTCTAGACTCTAATCTAACCCGCGCTTCTTCCTACAGACAACAAGTACGGTATGGGTACGTCGGCCGCCCGCTCGTCGGCGCTCACCGATTACTACAAGCGTGGCCAGTACATCCCCGGTCTCAAGGTCAACGGAATGGACGTCCTCGCCGTGAAGGCCGCCGTCCAGTACGGAAAGGAGTGGACCGCGGCCGGAAACGGACCCCTGGTTCTCGAGTACGTCACATACCGATACGGTGGCCACAGTATGTCCGACCCCGGCACCACCTACCGAACCCGCGAGGAGATCCAGCGCATGCGATCCACCAACGATCCCATCGCCGGATTGAAGCACAAGCTCCTCGACTGGGGTGTCCTCACAGAGGAAGAGCTTAAGAACATCGACAAGGAGGCTAGGGCCCACGTTAACGCCGAGGTTGCTATCGCCGAGTCGATGGCTCCTCCCGAGGCTATTTCTCAGATCCTCTTTGAGGATATCTACGTCAAGGGTACTGAGCCTCAGTTCATCCGTGGCCGTACTGCGGAGGAGCTTCAGTACTTCGACAACTAAACGGAGAGATGCAATCGGCTGCTTATTAGTCTCAGGGCTTTCA
This sequence comes from Scedosporium boydii, assembly GCA_002221725.1. NCBI lineage: Eukaryota > Fungi > Ascomycota > Sordariomycetes > Microascales > Microascaceae > Scedosporium > Scedosporium boydii. The sequence continues at coordinate 31,429 of NJFT01000143.1, forward strand.
ATACCTTGGGTCATGTATCAATCAACTAGCTAGCGAGATTTTCCTTGGCGTACAGAACCGAGGATTCATGTACCATAATTCCACCGCCTTTCGAGGAGTGGCAACAATACAGGGAGGGAGGAGGAGAGGGAGGGACGGCGAGGCCAAAAAGCGGCAGGCGTAGCGCAAAGAAGAGAGGGGTGTTTAGCCGGGTAGCATGCGGGAAGATTTGACGTCGGCATGGCGATTTTTAGCCAAGATAGACCCTATTGATAGGGCTTCTTTTTTTTTTTTTAGTATCATCAGTTCTTTATTTTGTATGGGGCGCTTTGCAACAGTGTTTGCATGCCCTTGGGATAGGGGTATAATTCAAACGTGTCTTGATTTGGGCAATCTTATTGAACGTCTTGCTGCCTAGGTGCCGTAGCGGAATCATGAAGTCTCCCTGTCTGGGAAAGGATTCAACAGTGGTCTCTCAGAGAAAAGGATATGAAATAGTAAGCAAGTCATTCTCAGACTCCCTCGATATTCTGCGTTGAGATCAGAATTGATCCTATCATGGGTATTTTGAGTTCCTGTCCCAAGCTCGAACTGGGGACATCGTCTTTAGATTATAATCCTACCAAAGTTCCCTAATAGCCCGATAACCCATCTTTCTCATCCTGGCCAACTACGAAGTCCTCGGTTTCTTCGCGGGCGAGTCGTCGATACCGGGCTCAACTTCAAGCTCCTCCTTCCCTGACCCCTTTTTCCCTCTCCCGAGGTCGAATCTTTCCTTATCTCGGCGTCTGTTTTTCCTCCACCGGGACTATTCGCCAGCCGTCATCGATAAGCGGATCTATAGGATCGGCGTAAATTAGAAAGTGGGAGACTTCGGAGCCATCCTTCTCTTGTAAGTCTGCATAATGAATCATCCCACATACTTCCCCACGCTCTAGAGTCCGCGCCCGCGCCTCGTCGCCGTGTCCATCTCGCGCGCGTCGACATCGTACCACCACAGAGCCGCAGACTCTATCGCGGATGTGCGACTTTGGCGCCATCGCCGGAGCGCTCGTCGTGAATACACCCTGCTTGGGTCCGAGATGGGCGACGCTGTCCGGAGGCAGCAGGTCGTGATCGTGACGCCCCTCGGAGGATGAGAGGGGCGAGTGCGCAACTGTGCGCCGATGGCGTTCTATTGGGAACCGCTGCCCATAACCCTTCAGTAGCTGGAGGCCGGTAGCGAACGAGTCGATAAAATATTCATCTCCAGCGTTTTGGTCCGCTAGAGGAACGAGGGTTTTTGCTACGGAATTCATGTCCATAAAGCGATTCTCAAATTGGATTCCTTGGTCTAGTTGCATGAGGCCGATGTCTGAATCGCCTAGGCGTTCTCGAACGAAGCCGATGGTTGTGCCAGGATTGTCGTCCACTTGGCCTTGGGCAGCCCGGAAGATCCTCTACGCCTCGGGTTGGGTTTGGCCGAACTTCCCCGGATGCTTGTCCGCATGATCTTGCCAGTTATGCCAGGAGCATGTCAATCTTCGTTGGAGACCCTTTTCGACGAGGACCCCAGCAGAGATTGATGTATAAACCTTCCCTTCACGAGTGAGGGAATTTACCATCGCCCCGGGGCAGAATTTGCCCATGGAAATAATGTTAGAATGATCAAAACAAGTGCATATATGCGGCATTGTCCTCGCAACACACCGTCGATTCGGACATAGTTCGGTCTCATCTGCCACAGGCGAATCTAGGATGGCCGGTTCGGGCCGGACTGCGCGAGATCGTCTTGTACTATTAGGGAGTGGACCGTTGTGGTATTCTAACAAAACCGGAGCATCTTCAATCCCTTCAGGAAGACTTCGGAGGCGTCTGACGAACTCATACCCGCCAACCTTAGGGAGTTCGATGACGAGCTTGTTCCACAGGAACGATATCGCCTGACACTCCGGGAAGACATAGTTGGCAAGGTGAAGGATAACCTCATCACAGGGGACCTTGCCGTTTTCTATTTTCTTGGCTATGGAAGGATCAATCGGAATGTAGTCGCCAAACGCAGACTCGCCAACGAATGGATTGAAATACATGTCGTCGATAGATCTCCACAGGGTGATGAGCCCCGCAATGGTGGAAGGGCGTTCATTCTCAGCAGGTATAGCACCGTCAAAGCCGAGAATCATGAAAGGCTCGGAATAGGTGACGACTGCAGCGTTGAAGTATGTGCCCAGGTAAGCGTGAAGAGCGTTTCGGCGCTCTGTAGAAATATTTCGCAAACAGGTGCGTCCATCTGGACCGATAAATGAGAATTCTGCAAACTCTAGGTTAGCCGTTGATAAGTCCGGAGGCAGTGGTTGGGATTCTCCAACACTCGAAGGCCTGGTGCGACACCTCCGAGCGGGTGTAAGTGCAGGAAGCACGGTGAGCGATGGTTCTTCAGTCATGGCAGCAATGTAAGCTGAATTCGAGACGATAAAATCGGTTCTTGTTTTGTCTAGGTTACGTTGGTTGGTTGGGTATTACGGCAAGCGAAATGGGATTAATTCATCTATTCTAGCCCAAAATGGGGCTTAGTCACGAGGCGTTGTAGTGTCTGGATTCCATTTTCACACCGTCTTCCGCCGTTGTTTCCGGATTAGTCCATCGTCAAAGCTACAATTGCCGTTATTGGCACGTGCTGAACGCGATCTCGTTGAACTGACTGCGCCGCCAGTTGCCAACCCCACTAAGCTAATTTACGCGATTGTCTGCCTGGAAAGTTCACGCACGCGTCAAGCTTCGCTAAGATCAAATCATCCCAATCCTTTTAGAAAATTGGAAACCAACTCGTGTTACGTTTCTCTTGGCCCTCGCTTATATCTACCTGCCTGCCGGAGCTCTCTTTGTTCCCAATTCCATGCATTGTTGATTTTTTCCTGTATTTTGTTTTCGGTCTCCCTTCCTCGCAATACGCCAGGATATTTCTCCTGCGTGTGAACAGTCGTCACCCTGGCGTCGCGAGTCCTTGTTCGGATCGCGACGCTCTCGGCCGCAAGGTTATTCACCATGGCCCCGAAGCAGGCCACACTTGGGTATGTGAAGCCGACCCAGACGACGATAGGGTGCGTAGGAAATTTTGGAAGGAGCGAAGACGAATATGAGGAAGGCTCAAGATGGCTAGGACCGGGGAATTCGCTTGCTGGACATCATCGGCGATCTCTGAAGGGGCGGAAGAGGGACATTGCCGAGTGGAATGAGTGCTAATTATTACGGGCGTGTAGGAGGTTCTTCGCGCAGGTGGACGGGACAAGACCGAGAGCGGCGCCAAGGCAGACCACGTTATCGTTCTCGACGAAATCTAATGGGCCAGCGGAGAAGAAGGAGGTGAAAGAAGACATCGATGCCGGCGATGTGTCTCCGCAGAGCGGTAAGTCCTCTGTTGCGTGCAAGTGAGACCCGAAAATAGCCCCATTCGCTGACGTCTTTGGGAAATTCTCTCTAGACTCTAAGAAGAGGTCCCGCGCCAAAAACGACGAGCTAAATGCGTCTGAAACGGAGTCCGAGACAAATCCTATCAAAGAAGAGGCTGAGGCGCCGCCTTCAAAGAGGGCCCGAAGGAGCAGAAAGAGGATAGAAGACGACGAGGATGAGGTCATGACAGAGGCATCTGCGCCTTCTCCCAAGCCCAAGAAGGAGAGCCCTGTTAAAAAGCGAAGCCGAAGCCGGAGTCGAAGTCCTACAAGTCCACTAAAGCCGAAATCTACTAAGCCAGCAGCTGGTAAGGCCAAGGCAGCTAAGATCAAGAAAGAGGTGGAGGAGAAGGAGAAGGATACGGAAGAGCGCAGTATTGTTTCGTCATCCGAGGATGAGATGGAGGTGCTGGAGGAAGAGGAGGAAGAACGTCCGGAGATTACCGCGAAAGCGCGAAAGGAGGTACAGACCATAATTGCCTCCAAGGGCAAGGATCCTTATCCTGACTGGAAGGCCGGTGCGCCTGTTCCGTATGCCGCGCTTTGCAAGACCTTCTCGCTCATTGAGCTCACGACGAAGCGGTTGCAAATTATGGAACACTGCTCGCTCTTCCTCCGCCAAGTCCTTCGTCTCACACCCGATGATTTGCTACCGACTGTGCTGCTCATGATTAACAAGCTCGCCCCCGACTATGCGGGTATCGAGCTTGGTATCGGCGAGTCACTCATTATGAAAGCCATTGGAGAGAGTACTGGACGGAGTCTGCAAATCATCAAGCAGGACCAAAAGGAAATCGGCGACCTTGGTCTCGTGGCCGTGAAGAGCAGGTCGACCCAGCCGACCATGTTCAAGCCCAAGCCTCTAACTGTCAGGGGTGTGCATCAAGGACTCATGAGCATCGCTACTGTCAGTGGCAGCGGTGCGCAGCAGCGTAAGGTCGATCTCATCAAAAAGCTACTCTCGGCCTCGGATCAGAACTCCACTGGAAAGGTCGACATTACAAAGGATAAGGGAGGCCCAAGCGAGGCCAAGTTCCTCATTCGATTCCTAGAAGGAAAGCTTAGATTGGGTCTGGCTGAGCGCACAGTTATAGTGTCACTTGCGCAGGCTGTTGTCGCCCATGAAGCCGAGGTGAAGGGCAAACTGCCCAGCACGAGCGACATGGAGAAGGGCGAGAGCATTCTCAAGCAAGTGTACAGGTTCGTCGGCCCCCCTTGGTTCCAACCCCTCGTGGCCTTTGAACTAATATAACCATAAATAGCGAGCTTCCGAGCTACGATGTTATCATCCCCGCCATGCTCGAACACGGCATCATGCAGCTCCGGGATAACTGCAAGCTGAAACCGGGTGTGCCTCTGAAGCCCATGCTAGCTAAACCTACCAAGGCTATCACCGAAGTCCTAGATCGTTTCGAGGGCCAAACTTTCACTTGCGAATACAAGTATGACGGCGAGCGAGCCCAGATTCACTACGTAGCCAAGGACGCCCCCAAGGACGAAGCCGAAGATCTCAAGAACGCGACTCACCTCAAAGCGGATGGCGTAGCCGCCATTTTCTCTCGCAACTCGGAAGATTTGTCCAGGAAATACCCCGATATCCTCGCCAAGCTTCATGCCTGGGTCAAGACTGACACGAAAAGCTTCGTGCTTGACTGCGAGACAGTCGCCTGGGACATCAGCGAGAAGAAGGTGCTGCCGTTCCAGCAGCTCATGACGCGCAAGAAGAAGGACGTCAAGATTGAAGATGTCAAGGTCAAGGTCTGCGTGTTCGCTTTCGATTTGCTCTACCTTAATGGTAATCCCGTTGTGGAAAAGCCTCTGCGCGAGAGGCGAGAGCTGCTCACGCAGTCCTTTGTTCCGGTCGAGGGGGAGTTTGCGTTTGCGACGCATATGGACAGCCAGGAACTCGAGGATATCCAGACTTTCCTTGATGAGAGTGTGAAGGCATCTTGTGAGGGTTTGATGGTGAAGATGCTGGACGGCGGCGAAAGCGGATACGAGCCCAGTAAGCGAAGTCGCAATTGGTTAAAGGTAAGAAGAGAGTCCCCAAAGTTTTTCATTCCAAGCCGCTGCGCGTTCTTGATTTTCTAATCCCGCCTTATAGATCAAGAAGGATTACCTCTCCGGCGTAGGCGACTCCCTCGATCTCGTCGTTCTAGGAGCGTACTACGGCAAGGGCAAGCGCACATCAGTCTACGGTGCCTTCCTCCTCGCCTGCTACAACCCCTTCTCCGACACCTACGAAACAGTCTGCAACATCGGCACCGGCTTCTCCGAGCAGGTCCTCGAGGACCTCCACTCCCAACTCTCCGAAATCGTCATCGAGCGTCCCAAGCCCTTCTACTCTCACTCCTCGGGAACGCAGCACCAGCCCGATGTCTGGTTCGAGCCCCGCTACGTCTGGGAGGTCAAGACCGCCGACCTGACCCTTAGCCCACGCTACAAGGCCGGCTGCAAGGAGGGCGTGGACCCCTCCGGTGAGAAGGGTATTAGTCTGCGGTTCCCGCGCTTCATCCGCGTGAGGGACGATAAGAAGGCTGTGGATGCTACGTCGAGTAGGCAGGTTGCTGAGATGTATAGGCGGCAGGAGAGTGTGGCGAAGAACAAGGCGCCGGCTGTGGATGATGATTTTGAGTATTGAGGGGCGGAATGGGGACGTAAATATCAAATTTGCATAGTCTTCACTCTGGGGTTGGCTTGGTTTCATCCTCGTGTATTATAGTATTTTGTTGCGACGAATTCTTGTCATGATTGTTGTCAAGGACTTTTTGGGGAGAAGAATCCCATGAAGCATTTGTACTTATCGCTACTGTCAGTCTCCCCCTGCGTATATATATCTCGCTCGATAATGGTACAAAAAAAAGTTCAAACCCTATGCCAAGAGACCCTGCACCAAATGAGAGAGAATATCCAGAACCCAAACAAGCAAAAAATTAAAACATGCTCTCATCATCACCTTCTCCGGGACTGATAGACCCATCCACACCCGCCAACAACCCCACCTCCTCGGCACCACTATCCCCAGCATCCTCCCCATGCGACTCCCCACGTCCGTCCATTCTACTAGACCGGCGCGTTTCCTCAGCGCCGTTGAGGACGTACCAGACGTCCTTCTTCGTCAGGAGACCCTGCAAGACGCCCTGGTCGCAGAAAAGGACGTATCGCAAACCAAGCTTGCGGAAGTACGTGACGGCGAGATGCAGGCTCGCCCTCGAGGGTAACGTAAGCGGAGTCTGGTCCATCCAGGGCCGGAGGTCCAGCGTGGTGCGGGGATCCGCGAGCGCCTGATGCGAGAAGAAGACCTCCGTCTCGGGAGGCAAGGAACGGGGAGCCTGCGTGGAGGTGTGCAGGTTATAGGCGAGTTCGGTGCGGGAGATGTAGCCGAGGAGGATGGCGTCGCGGGGATCAGAGATGACGGGGAAGCCGCGGTAAGGGTGTGCGTCGAGGATGGTTTTGAGACTGGCAATGGTGTGGCCGGTGGCGGTGAGGACGACGAGGTCTTCGATGCGGGTCATGATTTGCGAGGCGGGGACGTCGGGGATAATGATCTCGTCGCTGTTGTCGAGGAAGGGGTACTCGCTGAAGTGGATCCAGGATTCGTAAATGTCTTTGCGGGAGAAGGCGTCGCCGACCCATTTGGCTATCATGACGGCTACCATTATGGGGAGGACGTATGTTAACGCTCCGGTGAGCTCGAACATGATGACGACGATGGATACGGTGAGCCGCGTGACGCCGGCCAGTGCCGCCGCGGCTCCGATGAGGGCGTAGGTTCCTGGCGTGATGCAGGGGATGTCGGGCTCGCATGAGTCCCAGAGAATAAAGCCTCGGGTGCTGTTGACCAAGATTTCCATGATGATCCCAATCGCTCTTCCGACCAATGCACCGATCGCCATTGACGGCAGGATGATACCCGCAGGAATCTGGAGACCAAAGGTGATGGCGGCGAGACCGAAGCCGAGAATGGCTGCGAATATCAGGAGTACAACAGTACCCGCGGAAGCCGCACCAGTCTTGCAGAGACCAATTTCGTCCTCGAGAAGCCTAGTACAATCTGTAAAGAGATTGGACACCAACTCCGACGTCTGAAGCTTCATGTAAACATTGGGGTAGTTGACCAAGGCTGTGAAGAAGGCCACCATAATGACCTGAGTAATCGCGGACGGTAACCACGGCGTGGACTTCTTCCACCTCGCGACGAACATGTTTGCTTTGATGAAGAGCCCTCCATAGATACCACCCAATACGCCCAGGATAACGTAAGGGACAAGCTCAAAGCCATGCCAGCCCACGTTATATTTCACTTGGAAGAGTACAAGCTTCCCGGACCTGAGAGGGTCAAGCGCTTGAAGAACGACAGCAGCCGTCATGGCGCACACGAAGCTCTGCCACATGGTCTTGTCAGGGAAGTAGTAGGAAAGTTGCTGCATGAAAAAGTCAGTAACCATGCTCTGCCTCCCGATCTAAGGAGGAGCTTGTCTCACCTCGAGGCTGAAGAGCACACCTCCTATGGGCGAGCCGAAAGCGACTGAAATGCCTGCGGCAGCTGCAGCAGACAAGACCTCACGTTTACGCGCTACAAAAACAGGCGCGGTTAGTATAATTAACGATCTTACAAGTGGGAAGCAGGGTGAGCCTACCTTCATTTTCACTGATATTCCTGAAGGGTCTAGTGAATAGGTTGGCAACGCAGCATGCTACATGCACGAAGGGTCCCTCTTTTCCCAACCACATCCCGGAGCCAACAGCGAGACACTGTAACTCGAGAGTTAGCATGAGGCGCAGCGAAGCATCCTCCAATTGATTGAAACAGACTTACCAGGCCAACCGATTTTGTGATCAACGTCCACAATCCTAGGAATTTGCGAATGACAAACCCCCCCAAGATCGTTTTCATCTCAGGTATACCGCTGTGCTTAGCGTATATCGCATACTCCTTGACCAAAGCCGATGCAAAGTATGCAAGAATAACCTGCGAAATCAATGTTAGCCGGCGGGGAGAGTCGGAAGTCTTGGAACGAAAGACAACCATACTGAAAATATGATGAAGAAAAGATATTCTATAAACCATTTACCGCCACCGGAGCGAACGCCAAACGCCTCGCCCCACGAAGTCCATCCCAGGCACTTCGAGCCTTGATCGTACCCCAAGCAACATGATGCCTTGCTCAGATAGAATGCTCCGCCATCCGGACCACCGGAGCAGAAGCCAGTCTTAAGATCACCTAGCCAGCTTGTCGTCACCTGAATACCGGCAGCGATGGCTCCAGTAGCGATTCCCGTGAGAATGAGAATGACCCAAACCTGACTCGCATCCAGCAGCTGTTGTATGTACCCGAGTAGACCGCTTGCGCTAGACCTCAAGACACGTAACCGCTGCCTCTCTTTCGTATACTCGAAAATCCAATCGATGGCCGTCAAATTTTCGTATGCGACACGTCTTCCTGGGCCCTCCACGTACCAATCCAGAGGAGGCCCCTCCTTTGGGTGGTAGCCGCCTCTGAGCCCGTCCTGGTCCGAGCCCTGGACTCCTATCCCTCGTAAGATTCCATCACCATCGGCTGAGTTCAGAGGGGGCGATGGCGGCTCGTCGTGATGGCGGGAAGCCCCGCCAGCGTTGGTAAAGGCAGAGAAGAATCGCGCCGTCGACGAGAGCATGCTGCGCTTCTGTTTTCGCTTAAAGGTAATTGGTTCATTTCGAGTCTCATTCAGGGGATCCTCGGCAAGGACTCCCGTATCTGGTTCGTCAACCCAGAATGGCTCGATTCCATCGTCTCGTTCGTCGGAGCTGTCGGCGGGCGTCTGGATGGGAATCGGCGATCGGGACGATGATGGTGTGGAAGAGTCAACGTTCGGTATGAAATGTCCCGACATGATTATGGTATGGAGGCGGCCGAGCTTCCCATCTTTATCAATCGCTGAGAAGCTGGGAATTTAAGCTGGTATATTTCGTAGGTACAGATGCGGTCGGGGGATTGAGGGCGGGTTGTTGTAAACCCAGCCTCTTCGTTTGAAGAACAAGGCAGCGCAATAGGCCAGATGCTAGATGACGAAAGCGTACTGTTCTGAGCCTTGTGCCGGCACTTGTTGACATCTGTTGTTAGTCTGGGCTTGTCGCGACAGGTATACAGTGCTATTACGCCGTAGGAACGGTATTCTCATCACATCCTTGATGTCGATTTCTCACATCATCGCTCACTTCGAGGACCTTCAAACGTAACTTAAGAGAAGTGGAGTTTTCTGAAACAAACCCTTCTTGTTAGTTCAGATATACTCGCATACAGATATCGAGCCTCCTTATCGAACTACTACCATGGCTGAAGCTGAACCCGGGCTAGGCCCCAGCGCCGAGCCTGGAAAAGCGCCCACCATCTCGATCTCTCAAGTTCAAAACTTGTTAAATTCGAAAGATGACACCTCCAGGTTTACCGGCCTAGCGATCCTCAAAGCTGTTCTTGATGATTCGTCAAAGTTGAGAGAGGATCAGGAGATTATAACACAGCTGTGGAACTCGATATCACCCAAGTTCCTAGATCGACTTATACGCACAGGCTCTAAGAGCTCGGGAACCGGCAAGGACACGAGGGAGATGTTGAATCTTGCCGTGTCTATTATACATACCTTCACTACCCTCCTCCCCGAGGATGAAAAACAAAATCCAAGGCTAGTCCAGAGGATACCATCCTTGATGAGTGCCATTCTCTGGAGGTTTGTCTCAACTCACCCACAACATGCAGAAACCCTTCCCTTCATCATGCGCTGACCCGCCGAAGCTCTAAGGAAACAACTCAGTTGACACTCCAGGTGATGGTTATTATTACAAGTTTCTCGGCCGGGGCGAATGAGTTTATGGCCCTTGATGACATTACCCCCATTGTAGAGGTTGCTCCAGCACACCCCGAAGCTCTTCAGATATTAAGTTTTGCGTGGTTCAACACCATGAACGGTCCTGAGGATCCGGGGCAGGTCAAAGATAAGATTGACGAAACTATCTGGAAGCTCGTATCGTCCTTCAAAGGTACAGACGGTGTCACGCTTCTTGAATTCCTAAGCTCCTACCTGCATTATGCAGACCCTGAGGTGAGCACCTTCGACTTCACAATATAATGCCATCAACTAAGCTTGGCTAACACTGCATTATATAGGCGATACCACAGAAACCTCAGTGGTTAGAATCAATTGTAGGCTTTATAAAAAGGCTTGTTACAAGCCGGCCAACGCCGGAAGCAAGGTCGGCTTACACAAACGCAGCGGCCTCTTTGTTGCAGGCGTATCCAACCGATGCGCCGAAACTCCTATTCGCCTCTCAACCCGGAGAGGAGAAGTCCCTACCATATCTCCTCACGAATCTCGTCTTAATTGACATCCGATCCTCTTGTCCAACATTGCTGGAGAAGCTAAATAGCCCCAAGTACAACAAGATATCCCGAAGGTTAGCTTCGGGATATGACATTCTCTCTAGCTTTATTGGCTACCTGGTCAGAAGTCTCGAAAACGATTTTGATGACGAGAATCGTACTTTAGTCATGGATCCCAGCCTTTTGCTAAAGCTACGAAAGTCCTTATCGGAGACGATGTCTGTGACCATTGAATACCTCCGCGACCGGTGGGATGCCTCAGTCGCCGGCGCCATGGGCCTACATGCCGACGCCAGGGCCGGGAAGGCAACCACTGGGACAGGATCTCATTTGACTCTAGCATGGGATTCAGCAAATGATAGCGCTGACGATGACCCGATGATACTAGCAGCCGTGAGGGCGCTAGCGATCTGGCTCCGGGAAGATGAGAGCAGCATGCTCCGGAAGGAAGCTTCGGGTCTCCTTGACATGTTCTTCGATTTGTACAAATCCAGCGATTCAACGAAAAACGACTTCAGATCGGCCGTCCTTGTTGCCTTGGAAGGCATATTAGAGGTCGCGAGGGGAAAGGAGGCTTTCTTTGAGAATGATGGATGGGCTGTTCTTGTCAAGGACCTGCTCGACATCTTCCAGAAGACATCAAAGGAGAGCAACGAGTCGGACGCCTATAGGGGGATCAATATCGTCCACATACTCATACGCATTGCCGAGGAGGAGGAAACGGGCACTCGAGAAGCATGGATGGATACCGTCACTAGCGTCGCCGCGTGGAGCCCACCTGACGTTGAGCAACCGTCTCTTGTGCGAGAATGCCAATTTGCCGTGCTGCAGCTGTGTGCCGTTCTCCTGGCCCGTGCCAGTCCTAGATTGAGGAAGAGATACGTGCACTCGACCAGCGCCATCGTTGGGATAGTGAATCAGCTTCGGCAGCATATAGGAAACAACCGAATACTCCGAGAGCAGCTTCAGGACGTGCAGGAGACTCTGGGAAGCCTTCGGTAGGCTTTCCAAATTTCCAGCTTCCTGCCCTTGCTCTGGTGCACGAACAATTTAGGGTTGGGTATATCGACTCCCGACATGCCCCTCCAAGGAGTTCCCCTTCAGGCGATTGCATGAATCACTAAAGTAGGAGGAGCGGGGGAGGAGGCGCGATTATCGTTAGAAGAAAAAAAACCTCATATGAATCAAAAAGAATCGGCGATTGTATCTGCTCCTCCCACGATTTTATCTCACTTCATGCAACCTGTAGACAAGAACTCGGTGCCGCCAAGCTACTCCGCCTGTATTCAGGACGGTAGAATACACAGAAATAACATATTTCCATTTCTGGAGGTGTAAAAGCATCTAGCTCCATAAACCGAGATAGATTTCCTTGAAGATCAATTTAGCTTTTATAGTGCCTGCACACCATGGAGTGGTGTGGCGGAATAAACGAATGCCGCCGCATCCAAAGCTTCTAAATGTGAGAGGCCCAGCTTGATGCCTAGATTCGCTGTAGGTTGTACCATGTATCATCCAACCGAAGATGAGAGGAACAGCGAAGGCGCCATTGGGTTTAGGGATGAGGTCGTTGTACGATTGAACCATTCGATCTCGTGGCATTTGCCTGCTGGGGAGAAAGGACGCGGCTTATGGAGTATTCCGTCAGCAACGGCACCCTCGACAAAGGCCGGAAACGGCAACCCTCCAATTTCTACCGGCGTCGGTTGATCCAGACCCGGTAACATCTAAAAGCCACTGGAAGGGAGCGGGGAGGAAGATGGAGTACGGAGGTAACACCACAGCCGCCGGAAAGAAAAAAAGAGACATAAAATAAATCTCCGCGGAGGACAAACTGAGAAGATCAGGCAGCCTCAACCTGGATGGACGACGATTGGCTCGCCTCCGCATTCCTCTTCGCAGCCTCAATTTCGGCCTTGGCCCTCTTCTTCCGAGCTCTCCTCACTTCAATCTCGATGTTCAGCATCTCCGCATTGACAGTAGCGAGGCGCGGGACGACGTTTTCGATGATCTGAACGGCTTGGTCCTGCGCGTATCGTAGCGGCATGGGCGTGACCAACCCGAACCAGCGGAGCGGGTTTCGGTTTGCTTCCTTCTTCGACTTTTCTTCCTGTTTGCCCTCGTTTTGCTGTTCCGGCGTGTCTTTTCCTTCCCCTTCTGCGCCGGGCGAGTCCCCGATTAGATCTGCCTTCTCGCCATGCTCCTCCTTCTCTGTTGTGTTGCCCTGTTCTGGGATCAATGTGCTTTGATCGACGACGGAAAAAGCTGGCACGCTTTCACTATTGCCGCCCAAGACTTCGACCTTTACCTTGCGAGAGGCCTGCATCCTATCGTCGTAGAAGTCCTGGCCATACCTGATGCCACGCTCGGCGGAGAAATTGGCACGAGCGATGTTTTGGTACATGGCTCCTTGGAGGCTACTCAGAGATGAGCGAAGCATCGTGTACTCATCGAGTAGGAGGAGATAGCGCTCCAGCAGGCGATCAATGTGGTCGGTGTCCATGGTGACGGTCATCTCAAGACTCAACTTCTCTCTTCGTAGGCTCCAGTCGAAGCTTAAAAGGCGTTAAAAGCTGGAGGGCGGTGGTATATTGTCCCTTTGACGCTGTCAACTTTGAAGATACTGAGTACGTACGAAGTAGCACTTGTTGCCAGTTAATATGGTGCGATTCGTCACATACGATTGCCCTCACAATTCTCTCAGTGGGCGGCACCTGCCAAGCCGCCAGGCTGCCAACCATGTGAAAATCCCGAATTCACCACCGTACAGTACATTTACAAACAATATGCACGGTACAAAAAGGTGATGCAACCAGCAGAACAGCACAGTCCGAGTTCGCTCATCAATTGATCCGCCCTGAAAAAGCACTTGTTGAGACCTCGAGCGCTCTGAACGCGCTGGCTGGCGGGCAGCACAGGTCTTCACGAGCCTGGATCGGCCCCCACCAATCTGTCAGCACTGAGCAGGCAGATCCCTGATGTAACATTAAACACTCCCTTCGAGAACAGCCCCTGGAAATGCAGCGGGGAGTTCACGAGACCCCAGGCGTTCTGGAACACTAGCGCCCTTTGGTCTCCTGTTTGTTCAGTCAAGGAGAACCAAAACCGGGCGTTATCTCACCCTGAGGAGAGCGAGTGCGACGGTAGGGTAAATGATGATCCAAAGCGACGCGGTCCTGAATATTAAGAATAGATACTTTGAGGCGTTTAGTGACGTGATTGAGTCGAGGGAAGTTGCGTGAAGCTGAACCTTTGGAGAAGGGGATTTCTTTTCAGCACGCAATTTGCAGACATGGTGGGTACTACCCTTCCAAGGGTTCCCTTCAACGCTTGCCAGCTTGGGATAGTATCCTGTTTCAGCTTTGGGCCTTGATTTTTGGCACTGTCACACTCTTTTTGGAACCCCCCCAAAAAACAGGAGAGAGGGCATTTGCAGCCTCTCATATGCACTCCCTGCGTCAACGAGCGAGAAGAAACACGAAATGTTGGCCTCGGATCCAGTGAACAGGGCAGTGCTCGAAGGGAACGGGAACTTTTTTGTTTCCTTGTGAAATAGACTCCTTGCAACAGATCACACACTGGCCCACCTGTGAACATGTGCAGCGTTCCATCTACCGTCCGTTTTGTGGCAGAAACGTGGAAGCGGAAGGAAACGCTACGAGTACTTAGTTGACCTACTATTACAGGTCGTGCAGCTGCTGCCTTGACACCACTTCAGCTTCTCGCCGGGGCCGGGACAGAAGGCCTCCGAATTCCATTTTTAGGCCTTCGAGGAGCTTCACACGGGTCGCGCCTTAGAGGAGGCTCCGACTCCTATGCTCCATGTTGTACAGACATCTGCCGAGGGCCACGTCGTAATTCACCGGGAATATCTTCGTATAGTGGTATCGATCGGGTGCCCGCAGCCATCCATCAGATCATTTAGCGAGGCGGTCGCTGAGTGAGGACTGTTGGCCCGTTGCGGTAGAAGCAAGTTCGACCCGTGTTCCATGCGCATGGCTGGTAACCCACCTCGGCATGCTGGACTGCTTGTAAGTGCATGGGGCGCAAACGGATCAAGAGGACGAAAATCGAGGGTGGCCAACCACTCTAGCAAGTATTATGCAGGAGCCTGATAGAAATAGAAACTCGGCGGCTTTCCCATTTGCCACATGAAAGAGGGTGGGTGCTGCCGCTGTGGCGGTGGTGCATCCGAAAAGGCCCAGATACTCTCTTGTGTCTTCGACATCTTGAATCAAACTCCTACTAAGATCGGCGAGTGTGTTAAGACGATGACAGCAGCTTAAAGTGGGAGGAAGCTAGGGCTAGTCCGATAAGCCGGATCGACAGTGATGAAGACGGCCAACCTCTCGACTGTCTACGTAATAGGCGCCTTTCTCACTGGTAGGTAATTGCTAGTGTAGAAAAAAAGAGCGCATGGCCAATCGCTCAGAAATGCTGCATCCCTCTCTCAACGCTCGACTCCGACTCGTTGATCATGTATAAGGGGGACCAAAGAAAAAAGAGTGGTCATACCCGAGAGTCGAGAGTGTGGGTTCCTTGGCTAGGATCGGGGCCGGGAATAGGAGTCGTCGAGAACTGGCTTGTTTCGGAACAGTCAAATGCCAGGATCTCTTTTATGCCTCCGCCATCCGGAAGCCCTCGACACTTGGGTGGTCCAGATGTCGCCAGTGCTCAATCGTCTGTCTCGGCTGCTCCCTTTGTCCTATCCCTGTCCTCGATGGTAGGCAATGCTGGGTTTTGTGGCCCCAGCCAGTCATGGACACGAAGTGCACTACTGGCGGAGGATCAAGCATAATACGAAGGACGACCTCCCTTTCCTGTTGGTTATGAAGGAAGAGTCTTCAATAATACATTGTGATGGTCTTCGGGTGTCCTCAATTCGGGGGATATTTCACTGTCACTTGTCAACTGCCTCACCGCTCTCGCCCCAAAAACCAGTCTGAAGGAAAAGCCCTTGAACCATAACATTCCCTCTTTCAGCCACCGTTTTCCACATCATCCCTGATCAAAAGTTGGTAGATGATTGAAGCTCTCCTTTTCAACTCTTGACGCTGAAGACGGTGACAAAAATGCCACTGGCTGTAGATTAATATCGATACCGTAATCATTTCCCTAGAGATTGGCCTGGTTGAGGGGAAGGGCTGTCAAGGAGGGTAGACTTAGCGATCATAAATTAATTTCTGAGGCAGCAGCCCATTACAAGTATGAGTATGTTGACGGCTCACAGTCTTGACCTGAAGAAATAAAAATAATTAGAAACATATGAACCTTTATCTCTTTAATCAACAAGCGAAGATAATATCACTGTTGCACTGCAGACGCAACTCTAGCCCAACAGGTTTGGGACCGTACGAAGTAAGTCACCGTCAGCACCTTCTCGACCTGCAGCAGGCACCAGTCAATCGATTAAGCTAATGGGAATGCACGCCCCATTGATCCTGCTCTGCCCTCCCCTCTCCAGTGCTCCCTGCTCTCTATGTACTTAGCCCACCGTTGCCAGTGTCCAGGCTGACGAGACTGACGAGATCCATCTGCTTGATTGATCAAAACAAGAGTCTCTCGAGGAACAAATACACTGCTTGATGCTTGATGCTTTCGGTCGAGTTTGCTAGCTCAGGCGCTTCCAATGCCCCTCCCTCCACTCCCACTCCCGCTCCCACCAAAGCCCTCAAGTGCTCAATTACAAGTACATTAGGCCCCTTTGACTGTTCCATGCTAAAGTACAAGTACCTTGGGTAGTTTGGTACTGGTCGAGACTAGTTTACGTTCCACAGTGCCATTGGCATGCTGGATTTCATACTGGTGCATTCACTGCATTGATTGTGATTGTTCACCTTGCAAGTACCATGCTGTACACAGGTACTCTCACCAGGACCAATACTAATAATCAGAGTCCTGAATCTTTTCAATGTTCCTTTTCCTTTCAAATTCTCTCCAGAGAGACCCTGGACTACTTGACCACTTGACCACTTTAGACTGGACCACCTTGGGCCTTTGGACCAGCCTGGGTCTTGGTGCTCTCAAATTCTTCGTGCCTTTCCATCCTCCATCATTTTACCGTTGTGCTTCGCAACGCTATCGTCTTCATTCCGCTGTCCTATTAATTTCCCTCCCCTTCCACCTCCCTTTCCCCACACCTCCACCGTCACTTCGCGTCTATAGCCCGTCTCTGCCTCTTGCACTCTCGAACTCACTTCAACTTTCCATAAATCTAAACTTACACTTCCTCTTACAAACAAAAAAACAGTCAATCCGCCCTCTGACGTCGTCGCCGAGAATCCAGATTCGATCTGGAGGTGGCCTTTCGAGAGAATTGGCGAAAGTCACAGCTCCCCTCTTTTTTTCCCTGACCTCCCCCCATCCAACCTGCAGATTGTCGTCGACCGGTCCCCGGGAAAATACGTATCGCCATCCCCATCCCTCTGTCCACCGACCTCTGCCCTCAGCCTGCGCTCACGATAAGGCAAGGGCATCACCAAACAGTCGGTCAACCCCCAACCCGCTATATCTGCTCCCGCAAAGGAGCACCGCTGGTTCTGAACAATGGTGGTCGCCACGATCAAGTATGTAATTCCACTTCCATTCCAAATCCGTCGCTTTATTTGCATCGTTCCACTCGCACTCCTCTGGTCTTCCTATCCGACACATTCTCGCCGCCCTCGCTGCGCCGGCCACTACCGACCTTGCGATCATTGTTGGTCTCGAGCAAACTCTCCAGATGCGCCGCCGATATGGTGTTAGGCCACGGGGAGCGACATAGTCACAAGACGTGTGCCATGCTCGCGGACAAATTCGAGCCCCTGTTTTAACGGTTCCTGTTATGTACCGACTTGTCTTGGGCTGAACATGGTGCTAACCAACCTCTTCTTCTTAGGTGTGTAGTTGTTGGTGATGGTGCTGTCGGAAAGACGTGTCTTCTCATCAGCTATACGACGAACAAGTTCCCTTCAGAATATGTACCTACGGTCTTCGACAACTATGCTGTCACTGTGATGTGAGTTACTACCTATCCTAGTCTACAGTCCATCAGAACCATGGTCCTGCCTTCTTCCATGGGCACCGCATATCCTCGGGGATAGAGGTTCCAATACTGCACGGTGCCGCTACCTCTCTTGTCATGTTCTCCATCCGCTAACCTGCCTATCTGGATAGGATTGGTGACGAGCCATATACGCTGGGCCTCTTCGATACTGCTGGGCAGGAAGATTACGATAGATTGCGGCCTCTTTCCTACCCCCAGACCGACGTCTTCCTTGTCTGCTTCAGCGTCACATCCCCCGCGTCCTTCGAAAACGTCAGAGAAAAGTGGTTCCCCGAGGTACATCATCACTGCCCCGGTGTCCCCTGCCTGATTGTTGGCACCCAGGTAGATCTTCGGGACGATCCAAGTGTGCGCGAGAAGCTTGCGAAGCAAAAGATGCAGCCCGTTAGGAGGGAGGATGGAGAGAGAATGGCGAAAGACCTCGGCGCTGTTAAGTACGTGGAATGCAGTGCTCTGACACAGTATAAACTAAAGGACGTATTCGACGAGGTATGTTTTCTGTGCCCTGCTAGTCCAACCTCCATCCACCAATACAAATGTAGTAGATCCGATACTGACACAAAATTTCTCTACTTCGTAGGCGATCGTCGCTGCCTTGGAGCCTCCCGCGCACAAGAAGAAAAAGAGCCGCTGCGTCCTCCTCTAAACACACCACCACGAATCATGAATCACCTCGATCTCCCATACGCCCCAGCCTCTGGCCCCTGAATTCCAGTGCCTATTGCCAGCACCAATAAGACTATACTACATATGGATTGGTCCTGTTTTTTAGGACCAGGGTGCGCTTTTCTTTTTTTTTTCGAGAACGGCAACGACCATGGGCTGGGGCGGCGTTGGGATGGATAACGAGGTGGAATAGACCGAACTAGGCCCTTAATTACACGGCCTTCAGACAATGGGATTGCGATGGGCGTCTTGCGCTTTACCGGAGCGATTTTGCTTTGAGAGGATGGAATGGGTCTTTGGTGGGGGATGGAGCGGAGGACGGAATGAGCACCCGAGGGATCAATAGATCTATCGCCTGGAAGCAGGCTGTGGTCCCTAAAATCCACCCACCTGGAATGTCGAAGCCCGTGGCCTCAGGAATTCTATAGCTGGCTTGAGACTCGGTTCGTTGCATCTAGCGTTCTAGGAAATTCTTCTTTTTTTTCACCTATTTTATTTAGTACCGGTGTTGACTATGTTCTTCCCTTTGCAACATTTTCAGGGTGGGCAAATTCATAAATGCAGGCAGGAAACACCTTTCAACAGGACAGTTGGGCGATTGGAGTGAATTAATTTTGGGGGGGCGTTTCCACAGTTTTGACTTTTTATAATTGTTCTAGGATTTCTTTTGTTTACTTCTTTTCCCAAGCCCAACCCGGTCTTGAGGCCGTGCTCACCTCACAAGTCTGCTAGTCGGATTGGAACGCTTCGGGCGCAGATACGGAGGCAATATCGCGGTCATCGAAGAACGTGATGGGTGGCGGCGACCGTTGAACGAAGAAGCCAGCCACCCTGGTCTCCGGCTGGACACCGTACACCTTGGGGGACATCTGGTGGCTTTGGCAATGGCGTCGCCTAGATCCGCTCTGTCATTGCTTTTCCAGAACCTGGAAGAACTTGCCTTGTAAAAACTGATAGCTGGCGATATATCTATTGGTCTTGTCGCGTAGATAGCAGTCGACCGAACAAAGCAAAGCGTCCAAGGAGAAGAGGCGGTAGGAGATTCGACATACCCCAACAACCGGGGAACCATACGGACATGGTGATGCCTACCAGTCCCATCGCCGATAGGTCGTCAAAGCACCCGGAAATGTCGGGTCGATGCAAAAGCTAGAGTGGTGGGATGGAGGTAGTTGCGCCCTTCTCACATCCTCGATTCACTGTCCAGAGCACCTTTCAATTGGGCCCACAGTCTTGAAGACAAAATTCAAAATATTGCTATGCAACACCCCTGAAGATCATTGATAGATGGCTAGGCTGTGCTCACTTATAGTGAGACGTGTCGGATTGTTCAGCAGCCGATGACTCGAAGCTTGGAGCTGGCACTGATAACGGCTGGGTGACTCAACCTGAATTGAGTTGCGCCTGCTCCAGAAAAAAATATCAATTCCCCCTCCCCGCCTTCCCGCCTTCCATTCTGCCCAATTCGCATTGCCCCGCCATCCTACACACCAGAAATAATATTGTCCATCCATTACGTCCTTATCTCGAACAAACACCGAACACAAGACCTTGTATCAGCTCCGCATAGTTTCCGCCAGCGTCATACTTTTCCTTTCCCCTAAAAGAATAGACGACAAGTTTGTGCCTTGAGCCTCCTCGGCTTTAGAATCCATTATTTTCTTGGGCTAAGCGTCCCAATTAACCGAACAGACACCCATGGCTGCCCCGCAAGAACTCGCAGACCGCACCAAGATGGAGGAGAAGAAGGTCTACATCGACACTGACGCCGGTGCGGACGACGAAACCGCCGACGGCTCTGAGCAGAAGCCCTATAAGTCCTTGGCCTACGCGTACATTCAGAACTTCGAGAAGCCCACCCCGGCCTACCTCACGCGCGCGTCCGTAACCGGTCCCGGCGAGGACGAGGCAGCCCGCCTTGCCTGGAGGGATCCCCCGAAGAGTGCCGTGAAGAAGGCTCAAGGTGCCCTCGATTCGCATAAGAAGAAGGTTGCGAAGCAGCGACAGCTTGCGGCTGCGGAGGAGGAGAAGAAGAAGCATAAGCTCCAGGCGCTGGAGGACGCGAAGAAGATTGCCTTGAAGGAGGACGAGACCCTCCCCAAGGCTATTAAGATCAACATTGGCAACAAGGATGTTGAGCTTGGTGATACTGAGAAGAAGGGAACCCGGGTCAAGGTCTACGGCAGGATCCACAGGTTGCGACCGCAGAAGCACGCGACTTTCATTACTCTCATCGACGGCCATGGACATCTCCAGTGCATTCTCCCTGCTGGTGATCTGACCAAGAACTACGATGCTTTGCAGTTCGCCCAGGGAACATCACTCCTACTCTTTGGTGAGCTGAAGAAGGTGCCCGAGGGCCAGTCCGCGCCGGACGGTCGTGAGCTTCACGTTGATTACTATGAGGTGATCGGCTCGGCGCCCTCCGAGGAGGATGCCATTACCAACAAGGTTTCCTCGTCCCAGAACCAGTGGGATGCCCAAATGCTTGACAACAGGCACCTCGTGCTCCGTGGAGACAACGCGTCGGCGATCATGAAGATCAGGGCGGCGACCGAATGGGCGTTTGCCAAGGTTTACAAGGACATGAAGTTTGTCAAGGTTTCTCCCCCCGCACTTGTGCAGACCCAATGCGAGGGTGGAGCTACCCTCTTCAGCCTCCCCTACTACGACGAGACCTCCTACCTCACTCAATCCTCGCAGCTCTATCTCGAGACCGTCCTACCTAGCCTCGGCAACGTTTACTGTATCGAGAAGTCGTTCCGTGCTGAGAAGAGCTTGACCCGTCGCCATCTCTCCGAGTATACCCACATCGAGGCAGAGCTGGACTTTATCCACTTCGGCGACCTCCTGAACCACATCGAGGATATCATCTGCCGTGTCATCGACAACGTTCTCGATGACCCCACCATCGCCCCCCTCATCAAGGAGCTCAACCCCGACTTCAAGAAGCCCGAGAGGCCATTCATGCGCATGAAGTATAGCGACGCCATCGACTGGCTCAACGCCCAAGACCCGCCCATCCCCAACGAAGACGGAAACCTCCACGTGTTCGGCGACGACATCGCCGAGGCTGCCGAGCGGAGGATGACGGACATTATCAACAAGCCCATCCTCCTCACCCATTTCCCCGTCGAGATTAAGGCGTTTTACATGAAGAAGGACCCGAGCGACTTGAGGGTCACTGAGAGTGTTGATGTGCTCATGCCTGGTGTCGGAGAGATTGTTGGTGGCTCGATGAGGATGGAGGGGTATGAGGAGCTTTTGGAGGCGTATAAGAAGCAGGGTATTCCGGCTGAGGATTACTACTGGTACACCGACCAGCGAAAGTGAGTTTTGATATCCCAAATATTTCTTGCAAAGGAGGAAATCGCCCTCGGAAACCTAATAACTTGTATTATTCTAACCGCCGAGTTCTCAGGTACGGCACTTCCCCCCACGGTGGTTACGGATTAGGTCTGGAGCGATTCTTGGCATGGATGGCTAACCAGCACACCGTCCGCACGACATGTTTGTATCCCCGCTACATGGGCCGCTGCAAGCCTTAAACAACTATTTTTAGGGCAAGGAAGGCGTTCGGGATGGTGGGAGGGTGACGTAGAGACGAGTTATGGAACACGGTGGTGTTAGAAAAGGCGGGAGGAAGCGGTAGAGATACGCGTATCTTTAGGGTGAGGTCTGTAGGGCCCTTGGGGGCAGATGTACATAGCTTTCTGTTCTCGCTCATGGATCTCGCTTTGATGACTGAAGTTCTTCTCTCCTGCCTCTTGGGGCGTGATTATGGTCATTAACGATTGATATGTATCGGGGGTTCGGGGGTTGTGATCGTTTCGATAGGCCCAAACGGTTATTCATCACCACATCAGCCACTTGGGGGTGGCCCTGATGGGGAGGAAGCACCACCACTTGCCCATCTTGGAGGCATTAGGTCTTCCGGACGCTGAGGGGGTAAAGATTTTATTACTGCCCTACACTTCTTCATCCGGAGAGTTACCCAAGATAAGCTCTTCGAGTTTGCCTCGTCTCTGATGTAAGATACCGTTTTCCTCTTAGCCCCGAATCCCTGTTCGCTCAAGGGAAACCATAAAAAAGAAGAAGGCGGAAAGAGCAGGATATATGGACGGGAGAGATTCTGTTGAAGCTATCGTGACCCCACACTGCCTCAACAGGAAGTAGAAGTAACTCTCACATTCCTTTACCAACGAATTTAGCAAGTGTATCTCGGATTTTGAAGAGAAGCCCCCCTCCTAAAAGATGTCCCCACGGCTTAAATGTATGGGTCTAGAAGCCGAAGAACGAAGGAGCTTAATATCAAGACACGGCATATATAGTGGTTCACATTGATGTCACATGCGGGGTCGAATATTGATGGAAGGAGATGAAGATTTTCTGCATTGGTGTCTCAGTTTCTCGATGAATCCAATTGAGCTCCAAGGGTCAACAAGGCTTATCCCTCCGGTTTGTCTCGACATCGGGCATCGAACTGCTTGGTTCGGAAGGGAGGCAAAAAAGAGGAAAGCGGACGCGATTCCATCGAACAATCATCAACTTGAACCGATGGTCGTCAGATCGCCTTTGAGATGAGCATAATCAGAAAAGGTTGTGACATGCAATAATCAGACTCAGCAACTATACCCGATGCAGGGCGAGCAGGATATGGCGTGTTGGATGTTTCGTTAGAGATCGCTCGCCCGACGTTCGTCTCGTCCATCTCTTGTCGATCAAGGATAGCATCAGTAACAATGAACGCCGACATTACTTTTGGGTTGAGCCATGTTGATTTCCTGGGGTAAGCGTTCTTAGACGGACACCAACTCCCTTCCATGCAGGAAGAGAAGTCCTGCTCATTGGCCTAGCTGCACGCCCTAGGTACCTGAGACAGCCTAGGGGGATAAAGGGCGGTTAAGGGAGCGTTTGAGAATCGAGTCAACTGGCAGCCTCGATGGCCTGAGCCACTGGCCATTGCAACAAGCGCAGGGTCCCACGAATGCATGAAAAGGGGCTGAATCTTATCTCAAGGAGGAAGGTTTGAACCGCTTGGATAAGAAATCTACGACAGCGGTCCAAACATTTCGCCAGCTCTCGAGACATGTGGGCAGGTTAGAGTACGACTTTCATTATTTACGGCTTGACGAGATGGATCCCCCCCCTTTTTTTGGCCATCGGTGGGAGAACCAACATGGTGTGTGGTACTGCACAAGATTAAATATAGAATGCCGCAAGTTGACCTCCCCTTCTCGAAATAACGCGGGCTTCCCTTGGGATCTCCTGTGTGGCGAGGATCACAGCAGGGCGAAAGACAGTAAGGGTAGGGGTGTCCCCTGCTTTGAAGGGAGGGTTGGCAATCATGCTTGACCCAGCCGCCCGGAAAACGGAGAAGGGAGACGGACAGGGGGTGGCACCTAAGGGGATGAAATCTCAATCAATATGCACACGATTGTTATTATTAGGAGGCTCAGGGAATGTCGTTCATGGAAGCTGTCATTCTTGTTCATACGAAGTAAAGGCATAGCGAAACCGAAGGTTATTTCTTCCTTCGTACAGCTCATCCAAACATTCCAAACCCGCACGGGACAAATGCCAATACAAATAAAGATTCAAATGTCAGTTCTTGATGTTGATGGATTAGATCCAAAAGGATCAAGATTTGACATCAACTGAGCGGGCAATACAAAGTATGAAGATGGCCCGTCTCATGCTTCCCTTCTCCAGGCTGCCAGATAATTAAGTGGATTGGATGTGGGATACGAGGACTCCACATGAAGCCATTAGCAGCGGCGGTGATCGTTTGAGGTACGATGCAGCCTAGGGTCTGGAGAACAACAGATGCAATTGTGAGTCTTGGTATGGAGCATTGAGCATTGAAGAGCCCCTCGATCCTGTTCAATGTTCTTCGCCAGTGCTGTTGCTGGACGTAATCCCGAACAATACACCGATGCAACGACATGGACGGGGGATGAAGTACACCGCGAATGTACTTGCGCCCACAAGCGCTGGACTGGACCAGAAAAGTGCAAGAGTGGGCACTGCATCTCGATGGGTGGGTTGGACAGCATCCACGTTGA
Source organism: Scedosporium boydii (assembly GCA_002221725.1). NCBI lineage: Eukaryota > Fungi > Ascomycota > Sordariomycetes > Microascales > Microascaceae > Scedosporium > Scedosporium boydii. The sequence goes on from NJFT01000143.1 coordinate 55,970, forward strand.
GCAGGCTCGCTCGTCCATCGTCCACGTCGTATACCCTCACCCTCGCCCTCATCCTCACGGCTGTGCGCTGTACGAAGTATGAAGTCCTGTCTTCTCTGTTGTCCTGATCCTCCCTGAAGCGGTGGGTCGGTTTGGAACCCAAGCTTCAAATTCGAGGCGCTTGGAAGAGAGCGAGTGGATACAGAACTCTCCACTCCTTCGTAGGAGGAATCAATACGACCTCGATGATCAATTGATTCGTGTCCCATACTCTGCAGGATGTGAATTATTCCTGCATTGCCATTTATAGCGAGGGAGCCGCTCCTCTGTTGGCTGTGAAGTCGACTCTAACTCCTGTGCACTAACCAGAGTTGGGGCTGGGCGCGCCGGTACTTTGTACCTTAGTGATTGACCTCTGATTCTCGAGTCATAAAATGCGAGCAGCTCTTCTTGCTCCAAGGAGATGAGTTTCTGTGCGAACCTGGCCTGGCCTGGCTATCGAATATTCCCCGTGTCTTAGTGCAGGCCCGTACTGCAGACGTTGTTGACCTACAGAAGATGCCAACGCACACCAACGGCGACCGCCAAGTCAGGGGAAATTGGCGTCAAATTGAGAGAGGCAATAGAGTTTGGGGGCGTGAGAGAACAATTAATCCGAATTTGCAGAGACATCAATTGATCGCAACTGACTTTCTATTCCCCTTTAAATGCCTCCATGTCGCCTACCTACCAGCTAGAGCCGAGTTGGGACCGACGAATTGATATGGATCAAATTCATCTATTGATGTGCTGCGTCGTACTTTGCACAAAGCATCAATAAACTTGTCACATCCACCTCCAGAGAGGTGCTCGTGCTCACATTCATGCTCGCGTCTGTGGCTTGTGATAAGGCTTGCTCTCAAATTTCCCAGTCGTTTTTCCTTGGTATGCCATCGATATTCTTGCAGTCCACCTCCTCAGCACTCTCCTCTCTCTCTTGGCGAGACAAGGCCATCCAACATCGGCAGCATGCTCCTAATAACACTAGTATAAAGAGAGTCTTAGCCGGCGATGCGGTACTGAGACTCGTCAGGAACGTTGAGGAATTTCAGTCTTTCTCCACCTATTCTCCAAGCTATCTTCATGGCCTCGAGCTCATGGAAGACATTCCCGGACGATATTAGTGTAGAGGATTATGAGTTTCTTCTCTTCATCCAAGTACACTAGTATGTCGTCCGTCATTGTCCACGCTTCTCGACTCTGACGAGACCAGCAATTTTCTAACACCACAAAGATCAAGCCATCGATACAATACAATATGGCTTTGTATTACTTCTATGCTCATACCGCTTTCGGGAGTGTACATGCCATAATCTGCTCTGGAGTTTATATACAACATTGAAGTATCCATTACTTATTACACTACATGGAAAACCTCTTTTCGTCCTCGTTAAAATTGCTGGGTTTTATTGGAGGGAATCTTTATGGGTACTCTCACAGGCTCAATCAAGCCGGTGCAACACAGTGTACTTTTATTGACTCGTACCCGGGTTATACTTCACCATTACTCGATAAACCACATATTTATGAGGCAGAAACTTGAAGCAAAAAGGTACAAGGACAGTAACTATTTTACAATAGCCACAGTACGGTACCTGCATTCCCAAGCTTACCCAGGTACTCTCGCATCCCCTGACTGGCTCATTAAACTAGGACAGCCATTTACACCTTCCTCCACCCTTTTTGGGTAGGCACACTGAGGTACAACCGCGAAGTAGTGTACAAAGTAGCGGCGGAAGTAGCGACCCCCCAGAACGAGGAAGCCTCTTCTCACCCCTTTCCCCCGTCCGCTCGACCAGACCCTGTTCGTCACCTTACTTGTACATCCTCACTTTCTCATCTTTGCTCTCCATTTTTATCCTTACCTTTCCATTCATTCTCTCGCTCGTTTTGTTCACTCTCTTCTGGAGCCATACTCCTACTTCTCTCCTCAGAGTAGTCTTTTTTTCTTCTATTCTCCGTCTTTTTCTTCTCCTTCTGTATTTCTTATCCGACATCCACCCCCATCCTCAACTTCGATATTCTTATTTCGTTCTCCTTTCTCTTTTTTCGTCGAACCATCTCGGCGCGTACCTCCGTCGACATTAACCCTCATCTCCGACTCTCCACCTGCCCCGGCATCCGTGAAGCAGTCGTTTTTAACCCCCTTGCTCCGCGATAGAGTTCCGTCGACCGTTCCGCGACTACCATCGAGCCCGAACTCCTTGACATAGCAAGCTCGCTGCGACTTCTCGCTTCTTAGTTAGCGCTTTCATTCATATACAGCTTTTTAATATCTGGAGACACGCGACACCGCCGACCCAGGCAGCCGCTGTGCTCTTAGTGCTTAGTTCGAACGACCTCAAATCTTTCCAAGAAAGCGGCTCATTGTGCCTCGAAACTTGCGTTCCTGTCCACACCCGATCGAGTCCGATTCCATATAGATAACGGCCGGTTGGTTTTTTTTTAATAACCAGCCCACATCGCTTGTCTCTGCAGGTATACGATATATACACGCAGCTTCCTATCTCGTGTGCATATTTTGTCGGTTTTCGAGAATACGTTTTGGAGTACTCTGATCCAGCACCCAAGCTACTGGCTCGTATATACCCTGTTGCTTCTGTCAGTTGCACAAGACAAAGACAACAGTACCGCGCTCTCCGTTTCGTCTTAGCTTCGTGCCTCTCACAAGGCACGCTTAATTAGTCAAAACGGCGGTCCTACCTCAAATCGGTCGGGACTCACTCGTCCCCCCGCATCTTCTCGCCGGGATGCAAGACCTCTCTGGCCCCGTGGGCGCCGGCCCTAGCTCCGCGCCTGGCGGCCGCTTCCCTGGCCACGCCTCGAAGCCCTCGAACAGCGATACCGGTTTCTCCCACGGTGCATTCACGTCCAACATCCAGGGGTTCGGTGACAGACACCCTCGCCGTGCTAATGTTCCGTCCATCAACACTCAATCCTTGTCCGCCCAACCCCAGGTTCCTGCCGGCGCTGCTGATCTGACCACCCCAGGCACTGCCTTCGACATGCAATTCACGCCTCTCCTCCCCTCCCAGTTGCTTTTGGGCTCGCCGTTCCAGCCCGGAACTCCTGCCGCCTTTGCTAGCCCGCAGTTCCAGAACCACCCTGCGTTTCAGCAGAACCAGCAGCCCAACAACCAGCAGCAGAACGGAGTTGGCAGCCCTCAGAGCGTCTCTCCTCAGGCCTACCAGGCTATCGTCTCGCCTTCGACTTACGGCGCCCCACAGTTCTACAGCCCTCAATCCCCCAGCGGCTCTTACAGCAACCTCCAGATGCAGATGCAGCCCACCTCCCCCGTCTCCATGACGCCTGGCCTCGTGACCGGCACCAGTCGCACCGTGTATCTAGGCAACATTCCTCCGGACACCCCTGCCGAGGAGCTCCTGAGCCACGTCAGGAGTGGTCAGATTGAGTCTGTCCGTCTCCTTCCCGACAAGAACTGCGCTTTCATCTCCTTCCTCGACGCTAGCTCCGCCACCCACTTCCACTCCGATGCCATCTTGAAAAAGCTCTGCATCAAGGGCCAGGACATTAAGGTCGGTTGGGGTAAGCCTTCGCAGGTGCCGACCTCAGTTGCTCTTGCTGTTCAGCAATCGGGTGCGTCCCGGAACGTGTACCTCGGTAACCTTCCCGAAGACGTCACCGATGAGGACATCCGCGAGGACCTTGGCAAGTTCGGCCCCATTGACACTGTCAAGCTGGTAAAGGAGAAGAATATTGCTTTCGTCCATTTCCTCTCCATCTCGAATGCCATCAAGGCCGTCTCGCAACTCCCCCAAGAGCAGAAGTGGCAGGCGCCTCGACGCGTGTACTACGGCAAGGATCGGTGTGCTTATGTTTCCAAGACTCAGCAGCAAAACGCTGCCCAATACCTCGGAATTGCCCCTGGCCATGCCCACATGTTGACCGGCGCCGACCGTGAGATGATTTCGAATGCCCTCGCCCAACAGTCCGTTGCTGCTGCGGCTGTCGCTACTGCTGCCGGCGGTATCAACAACTTGGGCAACCGCACCATTTATCTCGGAAACATCCACCCCGAGACCACGATCGAGGAGATTTGCAATGTCGTCCGAGGAGGCCTTCTACACCACATCCGGTACATCCCCGACAAGCACATTTGCTTCGTTACTTTCATCGATCCCACTGCCGCTGCGTCCTTCTACGCTCTCAGCAACCTCCAGGGGCTTATGATTCACAACCGGCGACTTAAGATTGGCTGGGGAAAGCACTCTGGGGCTCTGCCTCCGGCTATTGCTCTCGCTGTTAGCGGTGGTGCGTCTCGAAACGTATACATCGGTAACTTGGACGAGACTTGGACCGAGGAACGTCTCCGACAGGACTTCACTGAGTACGGCGAGATCGAGCTCGTGAACACGTTGAGGGAGAAGAGCTGCGCTTTTGTCAACTTCACGAACATCGCCAACGCTATTAAGGCTATCGAGGCTATCCGAAGCAAGGAAGAATACCGCAAGTTCAAGGTGAACTTCGGCAAGGACCGCTGCGGCAACCCGCCTAGGCAGCTCCAGCAGCAGCAGGCCCAGTCTCCTCGGGGCGACGGCGTTCCCTCCCCTCCCGCGGCTAGCTCGCAGAACGGGGGATCCCCCACAAATGCGACGACTCCACAGCCCGCTCTTTTCAACTCCGCTTCCAACCCCTTGACGATGTACCTAAACCACATTGCTCAACAGGCTCAGCACCAGCAGAGTCAACAGCAGCAGGTTCTGGCTGCCCAACAGGCCGCGCTCTTCGGAACCGCACAGTCCTCGCCCAACGAGGTGTCGATCGAGGTTCCTCAGCAAGTTCCCGTGTCCGGCCACCAGCAGTCTGCGAGCGTCTCCAATGGTTACGCTTCGAACGGTATCGGGCCTGGAGGCTCGACCACCATTGGCGGCCTCTTAGCCCCTGGACCCCGTGGCCAACACAATAGGGCCGTGAGCCTGCCCGTCCTAGCCCCCGACTTCCAGAATGGCGGCACTAGCCCCAACAGCGTCCCCAGTGCCAACGGCGCTGAAGGTGAGCGACGCGGCCACCAGTACCAGGCGAGTTACGGAGGCATGGGTTCCGGCTTCGGTCTTGCTATCCAGGGAGGATTGAACGGTTGGGTTGAGGAAGAGGTCGCGCACTAAGGACTTTTGGAGAGAGCAGAGGGAAGATGGGAGGTGTCGCTGTGTTGATTTTGTTTTTTCTGGAAAGCATTTAAGGGGGAAAATACATCTTGACGAGAAAGATTGCCTAATTGTTGTAATTGTTACGGTCCACTCCTTCTTTATTCCACTACCTACCTCTTCTCTCGTCTTGCCTCTTATTTCCCCCGTTTCATCAGCACAAACTGGATTTATCTTTTTTTCCTATTTCATTCTCTTGTAAACTTTGTTGATTTATATTCCTTTTGTAGTTTTTCACAACATATTTTGCATTTCTTTTTGTCATTTTGCTGAACTTTCTGTGTATTGTGTGCTTTTGAGGGCTTTCAACTTCACTCTCTTTCTTTGTTTGAGTGTTATTTTTTTTTTTTCCTGATTTCTTTTTTAATTTGCTGGAATTTGGGAATAACACAACCACAAATTGGATAATCCTCATCGGTCTTGGGATATATGCCGACCCAAAGAATCAGACCAGGGCTCTGCATTCCAGGAGAAGGTCGAGCTGAAGTTCTCAAACACGAAGAGTAGGGCTTATCTGATGGGAGATCAGGCCCAGGACGGAGGGAAGTCGAGGAAGAAGAGAGAGGGAGGAAAGGTCCAGTGGGAGTTAGATAGCGCCCGGAGAGGTGTTGCTCTTGCTGAGATGCCGTGGGGATGGATGCATACCACGTATATACAGGGGTCAATTTTCTTTTTTTTTCCTGCCAGATTTTTCAATACTTGTGTTTACTGTGATGTTGAGGCGCGACTTGATATGTTACGCTGGTCTAGCAGGTCGTATAGACCTTCATCCTCCAGTCGGGGAAGTATGGGATAGATAATACACAATATAGGCGCGCCTCCCTTCATCCAGGTCACTCCGTTGTCGACTTCACTCCCATGTCACGATCGTCGCTGTCCCTCAGGCCTCCTGTCTCTTTTCTCTATTTCCAGGACGTGCGACCAATCCGATTTGATATCCAGCAGTTCAGGCACCAGGGCTAAGCGGATGACTTACACGACTCATCTCTCTCCATCATTGAGAGTACATTTAGATTCCATCAAGCAGCTTGCTGAAGAAAAGCAACAAGCAAGCACTCTCGGGGGTCTAGACTTGACTTGTCTCCAGTTTCAACACGGAATGAGATTGGAGTCAGATGTGTATTTTTGCGAGAGGGATTTCTTCAAGTTTCAGTATTTACGTTTCTCCTGTGTTCTTTCTCGTGTTGCAAGAGTGATTCGACATTTTTATTCCAAGCCTCGTCAGCTGGAAAAGGGGCAGTGCAGAATATCTTTATCGCTTGTAAAACACTATGCAAGGCTGCGCAGTTTGTCCTGTTCTTCCCTACAATACCCCGTCTTTCCGTTTTACCACCCTATCTATCTACATATCAGATACATCTCCTTTCCAACCGGAATTCCCCATGATGCTATCCAAGTCATGCTCAAAAAAAAAAAAGAAAGAAAGAAAGAAAGAAAAACAATGATGATGCAAGGCAGCGCTATCATAGGAAGTAACACCTATCGTTGCTTCAGTATCCCGCCGGTTCAGGCTTCTCTGGGAAGGCTGGCGCATCGATGTTGGCTCTACAGTCGCGGCGCCAATTCGTCGGTGTGAACTTGTCGACGATGGATTTAAAGGCAGACTAAGAGTTATAAAGATCAGTTTTAATCCTCCGGGAAATGGGGGGAATACAAGACGCGCAACAACTCACCAAAGTACAGAAGCTCACATCTCCATCAAGATGGTTCCCGGGTTTCCTACACCCAGGAAGGATAAGCGGCTCATCATTATACCTCACACGCACAAACCACCCGTCCAACGCCTTCTCCTCCTTCTCTCCCCACCGCTCCTTATCCGCCAAGGACGCCCTCGCCGTATCATTCCTAACCAACTCGTGGCCGACGACCCCGTCCGTCCGCGGGGGGTCGCCGCCGTTGCGCGAAAACAGCTCGAAGGCGATATGGCTCGTGAACGGCGGCCACTTCTTCAAGGCCGAACGATCGCCCAGACTCGTGAGCGTAGCGGCGAGTGTCGTATCGTGACATCCGCTCATGGCGAACTTGACGGGCCGTTGGGGATCCGCGTGCGAGTGTTGGTGTTGTCGCAGCGGGGGCTCGTCCTTGGGGTCCTGGGCCGAGGAGATGACCATGCGCTGGACTACGTCGCCCAGGAGAGACCCGATGCCTAGTTTTCGGTACTCGTTGGATTCGGCGTAGCCGGCGAACCATTCCTCGATAGCGAGCTTCTCCCCGATTTCCAAGAGCAGAGGATCATAGAATTCAGCGGGGAGACGGGTCGAAGGACCATGGGCGAGAGTGGCGTTGACGGTGTCGAGGACACCGACGAGGCTCGGCTTAGAATCGATGGCGACACGTCTGTTGGCAGGCATCCATTTGCCGATCCTGTTGTTGATGTACCGGAGCTCGGGGGATTCGTTCCAGCGCTCAGCGGCGCGTTTGGAGAACTGGCGAGCGAGGTGTGCAAGACGACGGCAGTGGAGATCATTAGGGTATAGTGTTTCCTGGGCGGGATTACGGGAGATGATGGCCGGCGCGGGCATGCCCGGGGACCGGTCCTCCTCCGGGTAGAGTCCGAGGAAGACCTGTTGGAGGGATTCGCGGGCGCGAGGAATCGGCGTGGCGCGCAGGTACATCCAGTCCGTCGAATTGATGGCCTTGGGAAGGAAGCCCAGCTGATCCACGTACAGATCCCTCAGCCTAATGCCCAGCGCGTGGGTCGTCTGCCGTCCCTGGTCCGTAAGTGTGCCATTGTCGCAGATACCATCGACGTCGCCGTGAGGGCCCCACACCAGCTTGGGCGAGTCGTCTGAGTCGGAGGCAAAGGTCTCGAGGTGGCGTTTCCACTCGAAGCTGGTGAAGCCGTTGGTGCGGCCGTTGAGGAGGGCGGAGCGGAGAGTGGTCACGTCGCGGCAGTAAGGCCAGAAGGCGGGGAGGCCGGTGTTTTCGAAGCGCGAGGTGATGGGGGTGCGTTCGCCGTGGCGGAGGAGGATCTGGACTTGGCGGAGGGCGAGGGTGGAGGGGTAGAGAGCTTGGAGCTCGGCGGGAGAGTAGGGGTCTCGCGGTTTGAGGGATGTCATGGCTGGGGACCGGAGCGAGGGAAGAAGGGGCGGTCAATGGAGGTTCAAGATGAGAGCGACGCCGCGGGTGGGCTCTATGAAGCAGAGGTGTGTTGTTCGGGTTCTTGAGACATGCCACGGGATAGAGCTACAAGGGAAGCAAGCAATTGACACGATCTAACTCTATTTCTCTGACTCAAAAGGGGGGAAAATAGCTGAAGCCACCGGTAATTGTTAGGGTGAGCAAACTAGAAACTAGGAACTAGGAAGAGGAAGAGTGACGTTTGGAGCTCCGGAAATGTACCTAGGATGTTTGGTCAATCGCTCTCGCTCCTCTCGGTCCTTGCAAGCTGCAACGTGCTCGGGTCGTGCTTGTCCAAATCCAGCGTAGCACGCGGGGCCAAACCTGCAACAGTTCCTCCGGTTTAGGTGGAGTTTGACTCATAAATCCTCGGCCGAGAGACAAGCATTGAAGCATTGATGGATGCTCAATGAATACGACAAAGTACGTAATTCCGACGCTCACTCGCCGAGCTGGAGAAACAATATTGAACATGCGGCTTTTCAATCCCTCTTCCGGTGGAGGCTCTGCTTCAGTGTGGCGTGCAGCTGGCTGTCTCGAAGCTGGAACCGATGGGTTCCGCGGAGCTCGGGACATTCGCAGAAGTGGCGATTCGGAGTATTAAGTTTGTGTACACGGTAGATCTTCACAATATTGTATTGGTACGGGTTTCAATGCTATGAACCTCTGGTGGAAGAGCTTGCGTAACGAGGCGAGTAAGTATGCCTTCTTCTGCCTGTCATTTCCTCGTCATCCCGGCAATCAGCTAGCAACCTTAATTGGGGCGCTTGATGCTCACAGTTCTACACAGCCACGTTCTTTTTTGTGCAAAGAAAACACCCTTGGCCTTGGGTCCTCTGATGTCATCAAACTCAAACCCAGAGCGACTTCACCGCATTTGACAACTGGAACGACAAGGTTCAAGCTTGGCATCCGCTTCCCCAACTCCCAAGAGTTTGGGTACTGGATCCGGGAGGGTACGGCTGGACGTTCGGGACCCAGTCCCTTTCACCTACGGAGTTATCTTCCGGGTGTGACTGGGCTGTCAACGGTTAAAGAGGGTACTAAAGTTTTTGCTTTACTTCCCAAAGTGTTGGGTTCTCGGGGTCGCCGGCGCCGTTGACCACCCCTTGGAATACTTCGTAGGTACCGACCTCGGCCTCTCCTCCCCCGGTCCGGTCGTCGGTCCCTTTCCCCCCCAGGAAGAGCAGGGTTGTGCAACCTGTACCTCAATTGCCGGTTATGATTCGTTCCCAGTTTACGAAAACCGTTGTTGAAGCTGCAGCGCTAACAGATATACTTTTCGACCAGTGAGCAGGTGAGCGTTGGGAATAGTGTACTTCACGAAGTAAACATTGCATCGACGGCATATCACCCTTGCCCGTCACTTGAAGTATTCTGCGAACGGGTAAGATGCCGAGGGCTAGTGGGTTGGCTGTCTCCCATCCGGCGGTCTTGGATATGGTCATGGTGATGCAAAAATGTAGCAGAGCTAAAATGCTCGGGTCGATGGGCAACGGACGAGAGCTTCGTTCGTTAGTCGTGGCTCGACCACTGTCTTATTTTCCTATTTCGTAGCTTCAACTGATACCGGATCGCTTGGCCTTCTCAACGGCTCTCCGCCCGTCTGGCCCATTAAGCTCGTTCCTTCATGTTCCTCTCATGATAAAAAAAAACACCATCATTATTGCTTTTTTCGCTTTTCCCAAATCCATAAGAAACCACCTTCCATAGAGCGCCGCCATTGAATACATTCTATTATACACACCCAATCGCCTGCTGCTTCAAGAGCGCAGGGTCCCGTAGCATTAGATCGTCATCATCGCATGGCAAAAAGATGAGAGATGCAGCAGCCCGACACCGCCAGTAGCCCCGAGTTCTCGCCCACAAGTCTGAAACCAGGCCAGGATGTATCGCGAGACAACAGAAGTAAGAAAAGAAAAGAAATATGCCGCCAAACTCCGCTTTTCCTTTTGGGGATGTTCCGTTTGCTCGTTCACAGGAGTCTGTTCCGTGAGTCATCCGTCTCGAGGTCCTTCCGAAATGGCACCACGGGCGCCTGTCGATGGGAGTCCCACCACGAACTGGACCTTCAACGTGGGGTTTTCTCAAGATATTTTCCTCCGCTTTGAGGATCTGGCCATTGCCATGATTCGGCACTTTGGTTTCTTCCAATTAGGGTACCTTTCGCAAAAGTCACGAAGCGCCATTTTGACTTGTCGTGACATTTCGATCGTTTCTTTGGTCCCTCCGATGTCGATTAGCACCAAGTCGGCGTCATAGCCCGAGTAGGCAACGTCCTCTGCCTCGACCGCCCCTGCCGGAACAAACACGAGCTCCTCGAGGGCCGGCATGCATGATCGCACAAGCGCTAGCACGTCCGCAGCCAGTGAGTGTACGTACTTACAACCGACCTTGAAGACGGCCTCGTTAATCGCAAGTTGGCGTACACTGCCCAAGTCTTCGGGCGAGCAGAGGGACATGGCAGTGCGGAAGTGTGCTTCGGAAGCCCCGAAGCCCTCGTGAGACCCGAAGTAGAGGATGTCCGAGTCTGGGTTAAAGAAGATCCTTCCCGGTTGTCGGTACATGCCGAAAGATAGACGGTGGAACTTCAAGGCTTCTCTGCGCGCCTCGTGGCAGACGTGGAGGTTTGCGGGCGCCGGACATGGAGAGACACATTGAGGGATGGCTGATAGACTAGGAAACGATTCGCTCTCCGTTTCCGAAGGGGACTGGGCGTCGATGTGCAGGGGCACTATACGGGGACGATGGAGATTGAGATTCCAAATCGCCAAGCGCAACTCGGTGGGAAGTTCTGAGAAGTGGTGCTATAACCGAGTCGGTCTGTTAGTTTGAAGAAAACGGCCAGAACAATCCGGCGCCTTCAACCTCAACGTGGTGAAGGTGGACGAGTGGTCCCCGCGAGCTCAGGACAAATGTGTAGGGAGGAAGGGGGAAACGGGCTTTAGATGGTGATCACTGTAGCACAAGAACACGCTAATACTGGGGCACCGGATTGTTGGCAGATAAATGTGACTGCGCGAGGCTTCGAAGAAGACCGCCAGCAAAGGAGATGGAGGATTTATACTTACAAAAGACCTCGCAGGCTGTGCCATTCTCCCAAAACACAAGTGACCGCCGCTCCAGTGTCACACAGGAACCTTCTTTCCTCCCTAGAACGGTGTCGGTCGCGTTCGAAGATCGGTCACGTTGCCAAACCAGAAACGCCCAAGTGACAATATCGACGGGGATCGACCGCGGGTCGGAGGATAGCTGCCAGGGCGGTCGAGAGTGGGATACGTCAGAGGCCCGAAGCGGAGCGGAGCTACCTATGTTGTAGTGGAAGTTTCTGACAGGAGCTTCCAGATAGCGTACGCAGGAATGAAAGCCACGGATCCTCGAAGCACAAAGAAAGATCGACTCTGGTGAGAGGAGGAGGAGGAGAAGAAGAAGGAAGAGCGAGAGGAGGAGGGGAAGGATACCCAAGGAATGATTGTAAACCAGAACAAGATAGTAGTGCAAAGAAGTTGGGCAGCCCTTTCGCAGGAAAGGTGCCCTTGGAGCGACGATATATAGGTCCAAGTAGTAAAGTACCCAGGTAGATGCCACTCTTATAGTGGAGCGCTGCGTTCGAAGTAGCGTAGCGTTGTGTAAAACACGGCGCCTCGGCTTTGATAGGTCGAGGGCGGCATGCACAGGATCAAACCCGGTGCCAAGTGAATGTGGGGATGGAGGCTTGCAATATATATATATATATACAGCAAGACAGACAAAAACTCCTCTCGGGTACCCACCGGATCAACACCAAGAAATCTCTAGGGGAGGAACTGTAGTCGAGGGACAGGATAGCCTGGCCCTATGGATGGACAATAATACCGATGGTGACTGTTCCCGCCCTGGCCGACAAGGGCGGAATTCTATGGCAGGCATGGAAGGAGAAAAAGCAAAATGAAAGTATGTTCGAAACAGAATTCAAGGCACAAAGAAAAGAAAACAACCCTACACTACTTCGTACTTCCAGGCCATGTTCATTACTTCGTAGTCTGTCCGGGGTGTACTTTCCCATGCTCCAAATCACCCCCCTCTTTCCGTCCATCAGTGTGTTCCTTCCCCCTTCACACCCCTCCCATCCAATGTCCCTTCTCTTCTGAGCTAGCTTTGATGACGCAGCGGAAGGAGGAAAAAAAAAGACAGGAAAAAAAGAAGAAAAAAAAAAAAGAAGTCTCCACCCCCGTACTTCCACGCTATCATGTACACTACGCATCAAATTGCACCTGCTACTACTTACGAAAGGTACAGAAGTACGTAGTGTGACCTGCCACTAGCTCCTCCTGTCCCGGAGTATACGGACTTACAGTATTAACAGTCCTGCTTCAGGGTTTGGCCAGGACTACCCTTAAATGACTACCCTGACCCATCCCAACCATCCTGACCAACCCTGACATCCCTTGACTAGCTCACTAGGTTCACACTAGGCTGTGACTGCCATGCCAATCAAGACCCACTAACGCTTGTCTCCAGGGTAGGAGCGTCGGCGTGGGCGCCCCATGTGAGCTGAATTCGGCCGCAAGGCGGAGACGGTTCCGTCAACTAAGAACACCAAGTATTGTGTAATCGTTGCCACCGTGAGCTTAAACAAGAAACCCATCCAGCCATTACGTCTGCTGTTCGGGGAGTGCGCTATTACGAAGCACGGGCATGTAGATGTAGCAGAAGGTAAAGAGAGAATGTGGAATAGCAATACCTCAGTACGAGGGTAGTCAAACGGCAAACGAGAAAGGGGAGGGGACCCCGCGGATGTTCTTGAAGACTTGAGTGCGGAGAGGGGCATTTCCAAACGGAACGTATCCGAATAGAAACGGGGGGTTTAGAACTGTCAGTTCTCGACGACAGGACGGTACGGGAGAGGGCATGTGGCGGATCCCAGAATCCAAGTTCCTGGGAAAAAGGATGTACGAAAAAAAAAGCAAGTAGCAAACGATGGGTTTTGGGCAGGGACCCTTGTGGCAAGAAGCTCAGCTCGGAGATGGGATCTCGTGGGAGCCTGGTTAATAACCTGGGCTCTTTTCGGCGCATTATGAGTACGCGTATGATAGGTAAGAGCGCATTCTCTGTAACGTGGTAAAACCTGCAGCTACAGCTTCATCAGCGGAGGATCTACGACATCCATGCTGAAGCAAAGACTACGGCAAGACACCAGGCTCGGCTAGACGACCTCGTCCTACCTGGAGAACGAAAGCTCAAATCAGAGGTTAGGTTACATGTGAGAGGTGCAGCGTAGAGTAAGGGCTAGAAAGGGGCGAGTCCCAATAAGCATCTCACATGCCTTGCATCAAGGGGGGTTGTACTAGTAAAACGGCTTTGCAGGGCGCGAGACATACTTGAAATGTAGGGCAGTACTTGGAAAGAACGTATTGGTCCCGCGCACCTTTTGCACGATTGAACCTGGGTATGTGTAAGAGCTCACAAAGCGTAGGCTAGGGTGGTAGTGCCCGCGACAAGGTGGAATGGACACGAACCAGCTGGGTAAGTGGAGCGGCCAGATTTTCAACTTGGGATGATCCAACCCTATTACTCTAACAGATCAAAGCTGAAGTTTTAGCCAAATGGAAGCTGGTGAACAAACGGAACGGGATATTGTGTACGAAGTAATAATATCAGTGTACTTCGGGGGTGGTCAAGTCGAGAAGTATCAGACTGGCAGTAACATTATCCGTGGATACTTCCTTCAGAAAGTGTTTACGGGGATTTAGAGACGCGGCGTTGTACCTGTGTATTGATTTTTTTTTTTTTTCTTTTTCTTTTTTTCTTTTCTCCGTCTTCCTTTTCGGTTGGCGGGGTGGGGGGAGGGGAGGGGAAAGGGCTTTACGAAGTAGGCCAAGCCCTGTCTGTTAGCTGGGCTGCTGGATCACAAAGCTGGAGTTTTGCTGGGTTAAGGAGAGCATGATAACACCAAAGCTGAAGCCACGCAATTCTAGTCACTGGTTGGACGGAGATGGCGAACAGCGAAGCTGGAATACCACAAAGTAGAGGCGAATTCGAAAGGTGAAGATACAGGTTAATCCCTGCAGGAACGTAGAAATCCGGGTTTGACGAGCCCACTTTGTCGCAGACGACGGCATCCAGAGTCAAGTTCGAACTAGATTTCCTTCCTCTGACATGTGTTTGCAGCAAGACCCGGACAGGCCTGGCCTGGCTGTCTGGACTCTGGCGTGTCCTTCGTACAGTACACATAAGTACTCCGTACGCTTACGCCGACTCGAATGCTACCACGCTACGTCGCACTGACCACTGGGGATCGCCATGTCCCTGGCACTGCCGCCAGCCCCGGGGAGCCCGCGACCTCAGCGTTGGTAAGCTCAACTCAACGCTTTCTAACCTTCAGAACGTCGTAAAGGCCAAGGAAGACAAGGGATGGAGAACCCGGCCGGAAGGGAAGAAGAGGAAAGAAGAGAAGGGAAAGGGAGAAAAAAAATTCTCCTCAACTACGAAGTAAACTACCTGCCCACGTGGGCATGGATTTTCAGGTTCGCGTGTCAAATGAAAAATCAAAATTAGTCTGAGACGAACGACAAACAAACCAACATTGATCAATGTCGGTGCGGGCATCCAGGGTCCAGTCTTGTTGACTCCAAAATTTGGTTGCACGCCTTCGGAGGTCTTGCTTTTTTCATTACCCTTTGGGTCTCTTTCTCCCTTTCCACCCCTCCATCAAATCCTGCGAAACCCATGGGATTCTACAGCTCGCTTATCTAGACACTCAGACAAGAAAAAAACAAAAAGAAAATGAGAACCCGGGATGGAGATGAGGCCCCGTGGACTGGCGCCGGAAATAGAAAAGGGGGTGTTCGTCCGGTTTCCAATCCAGGACGTGCACGCATAGGCGGAGAGGGGGGGGGGCGGCTGCGGATTGAGGGAGAAACGAAGCAATGTTCATCCTTTGTCTCATCCGTACGTACGTACATACAAGTACGTCCGCGTCTGAAGTACAGTCTCGCATGGCAGCCTGGCTTTCTAGGATGACAGAACCTTTGATATGCCCCAGCTCATACTTATCACGGTTGGGTGGGCTTCTCATGATCCAGGGTCGGCCTGGCTCTCGTTCGTCAGATTCCGACGATGTGCCAGCCTCTATCCAAAGACAGTAGTGTTAAGCGAAACGGAGCCACCAAGAAGATAAAGCCATCGGATTCATTTGCTGTTTGACAGATTGAAATTGGGCCCATACCTGGATCCGAAGACTCACTCTAGCCCGTGTGCGTGTTTCCCACTAGCCCGTGGGCCTACGAAATAGAGGTAATATTAAAACCGTCCCGTTCGTGCTTCAGCAAGGTGGAGAACCCTCGAACCGAGCTTGGGCTTTTGATGAGGACTGGGGACAAGTTCTGGTGTCACCATGCTGGTGGAGGCGTATGCATTGTGGTCCTAGCCATACCTGCTGGAGGAAGTTACCCCCACTCCTGTCAAAATGGTGTCGGATCTCCATGCCTTCGTTCTGCTGAAGCATTTGAGATGTACGAAGTAATGCACCTCAAAAGCCCGAGGTTGAGTTGCTGAGCCATATCCGAACTGCCCAACACTCGGGGTTTTCATCCTCCCGTTATGGCATAGGCCACTCTCGGCCAGGGGTACCACGGACGGCAGGGTAGGTCTGTTATCAATCTTTGATGAGGGCTGCCATTGAGCTACTCTTGGGCCGTGGTCTTGTGCATATTCATCTCAGTAGGCACCCTGGCTGGACGGGATAGGGCCCTTGAGGCCACGCCGCCTGGCTGCCTGGCTGACGATGGGAGATGAAACCCTTTCCTTCGTACACTACAACCTCCCGCCGATCTCACTACCTCGCCAACCAGAAACCTGCTGAATGATGTCTCGCGATCCTCCTGGCCAGTCCTTTCGAAATGTCAAGCTATGGACAGATGATGGCACATGTCAACATCCGACTTTCTCAAACACAGAAACTATCAAGTACTTCGTGATTATCCATGACGGCAATCATTTTCTGTCATAAATCAATTTTTTTAAGCAACCTTGCGGGAAGCGGCCCAGGGTCACTAGCCTGGCCTGGCCTTATCCACGGACCACCATAGCCGAGAGCTCAGTGACATACTTGTATGTGCACTACGAAGTCTGTTGACGACTTCGGCGAGTTAAACTTCAATGTTCCTGGACACGCCCTCAAGACTCGGGTAAACTAAGACAACTCTAATTACCGAGGTTACGGCGAGAGAAAGAGACTTCTGAGGCTTCAAATGTTGTTAAACGCCAGCTTCCTCACAGCATGCAGGACTAGTCCGCCCTCCCTGCAGATTTCCAAGAGCCTATCACCAATTCGTCATGGAGGGGAGGAGAGGAGGGTCGAGACCTCCAGGACTCAAGCTGCACTTCCGTGGGGGAGACAAGAAGTACAGGCAAATGAGAGGTGAGGATGTTTCCGAGAGCCGGCCTCTATTTCTGGTCGGCGGGATTCGACAATTGCTTCCCATGATTGGAGAGAGCCCTGTGGTTAAGCGCTCGCGTCACCTACTTTCTGCAGGTCAGACAGGGTCGACGAGCCAATCCGGAACAGTCGTTTGCTCACCTCCACAATCTCGAGCAGGAATGCGCGGCTATAACGTCACTCTTTTGCCTTTTTTAGAATCCTGATGCTGGGGGCCATACATGTTGCTTGAGATGATTTTGCTATATTTAAACTACACATGGACTAGCATGGTGGAGATTGTTCGTCATTTTTAGATGAAGGGTCGCTCCTGGGCGGCTATTCTGTGCATGAGTGAGAGCTTATTTTAGGTGTCCCAGGCTTGGGGTTTGGCTTTCTGGGGAGATGTCCGGAGTATTTCAAGTGGTTTACTCCCCCAGATCTCCGATATTCTTCATGCTCTCTGGTGTTCCTGGATATCTTCGTTTTTTTGAACTGTGTTCTCGGTTTCCTTTTTCCTTCCTTTCTTTGGTAGTGCTCTAGTTGGCCGCCTTGACTCGGTGACTCCTTTCAATTCTCCCTAGATACCCGTGCCGCTGGCCTTGATATCTACGACCTTCCTTTGCTTTAGATATTTGCCTATATAGCAACGACCTTTCCTAGCCATCCCTAGCCTACCATTATCCTGCATTCCGATCCTTCTCTGTCAACTCTCGTCTCATACCCAACTGCCGACACAATGTCCGAGTCCAAGCGTCAGATGAACTCCTCCGAGTTCGAAGTCGACTCCCACGATCTCCCGATTCGGTCCAAGGTCAAGACCCTCCGGCTCCTCGACAACGTCCGCACAGCCCTCACCGCCCTTACTCTCCTCTCCGCCGTTAGCATCCTCGCTGTCTCCGCAGATGCCTTGTCCGTCTATCAGGCAACCCACCTCCCCGACGACTTCCTTCTTCCTCTGTGGCCCGCAAACTTCAATATCCGACCTACCACTGCTCTGGTCATTTGCAGTGCCATCGTTGTGGTGACTAGTAGTGTGTCTCTTGGCTTTGGGCGGATCAAGTTTGTGAGTCTTACCACATCCTACCTCGATAACAACTCTTCATCAAACTGGGACGCTTCTCTCCAAGGTTGTATACATCATTCACTAACAAGACCTACAGCTCAATGACCAAGCTGTCCTCAATGCCGTCTCCACTCTCGTGCCGATCATCATCTCTCTCATTGCTGCCATAATCGCAATTTCCTTCTTCTACACCGTGAACGCGTCCACGGAGGTCGACACCGTCCAGAGCTGGAGCTGCCAGTGGCGAGACGTGGCCATGACGATGCGACCGCACTTTGGAACTCTTTGCAGGCAGAGCCAGGCTGGCATCGGGCTCGCTGTCGCGCTCGTGCCCATCCAGGTCATCATCTTGGGCGTCGCTGCTGGGGAGTTGGTTGTTCTGAAGGCTGTTAATGCTATTGGTGTTCCTTCCAGGAAGACGGCGAGCCCTCATACGTTCTAAGGGGAGGTTGTGTGCGTGGATTATGGAGCGTATCGAAAGATATTGCCCCTCGAGGAGTTGGGTCGGCCAGGACTGGGTGCGGGCATCGTCTGAATGGTCTAGGTGTTTGCTTTCGCTTTCGTTGCAGGCCGGGGACTGATATGGTCGTGTAGTTAATGGACAATCGGAGTTATGGATGGGAATGGTTTTAATTGGCAAATAATATATTTTCTTCTGGGAAATCGAGTCTACGCCGGACGAATGTGATCACTTCAATATATTCTCCTCGTTGGGAGGATTCCTCTGAGCGGAAAGAGTGCCATAGACAGTAGAGATGAGGACACAAACTGACGGTTGCGCTAGTCCATCTCATGTCTCTCGCTGCCCTATGTCGCTGGCCTTTCCTTAATTCCCACTCCGCATTTGATGAAATCCTTGAGGTCAAAGGCTAAGGTAACTGCTGGTATCACTATCAATGGGCTTCAGTGTGCTTGACGGCCCTGCCGAGGAACGGGATTACCGGCACCGGAATCCTAATTGTCGACGTTGATCGGTACCGCCCTACCTGGAGGTGGAAATCAAATCGAGCCACAAAGGTATCGATCAATTGATGCCTTTTCTCGGAATGGAATAAAGTGCATGTGCTTGATTCCTTCTCTACATCGATGTTGGAGCCAAGGTCGAAGGGTGTTTTAGCGCCAACCAAGGCGGCTCCCCCACACTGACCAGCAATTGACCACACCGCTGACCACTAACAGGACCGCTAACAACGGCCAGGCTGGCGAGGCCAGTGTGTACGGGTTGGTTGATACCCGCCTAGTTTGGTGCAGATCAGCAAAGTGCACATGTGGGTTCCCTCCTGATTCGTACTTGTACATGGATGATTGAGGTTGGAATAATTCTCTCTGGCTCCTTCCGACCGCGTTATCGTGAGAGTTCCCACTTCCAACAAATGTTGGTCCAAGTCCCAAACCGGCTGGACGATTAAACCGTATTCCTGCCACCACGCTCCCTCGTCGCAAAGCACAGCGTCCTCAATCCTGCTCGGTCCTCGCATTCGACACCAAGCACGAAATATCTCCTCGCCAATTCGTCCGGGGCCGTGTCCACAATCCCTATTGCCCTACCAGCCACCCATTCCTATACCTTCCCAACTCCTATCTCATATCCCATCGATCACTATCGCAGCCTCATCGGTTTGCAGCCATTCAGACACTCCGCCGCTAGTCGTCCATCAACAAGCTCATATTGCAGGGACCCAACTCGCGTGACGCGAGTCTTCAGGCCCCCAAAATGGAGGTAAGCCAAGAATAGCTCTTCTCTCTGATGGATGCATGCTTTTTTTCATCCCTGGTCGCCTCGTCTGTCAGCCTCATCATTCCTTTCGGCTCTTCTTGAATTCCGTCTGTTTGCCAGCACCCTTGCCACTTGCGCAACCACGCCCCCGCCCCGCTCATGTTCCCTTTCCTGCACCGGGATGATCGTGTTTCCGGCCAATTGGTTTGGATTTCCCTCTGCACTATCAAATCGTCGTGAGCTTGCTAGCGCCGCCAGCCGTGAGGCGGATCTTCGCATCTGAGCCAGTGGTTACTCGATTTTGCTGGTCTGCAAGGCACCAGTCGTCAGCCCTTGATTTATTGGCAGGGATCTGCTGTGCTGAAATCCCAATCATGATTCAACCATGACGCCCCCGAGCTCCTATACGACGACGATATGAGCCCAAACCATTTCTTCCGCTCTCATCTGTAGATGCCTGGAGATGGCTTTCTTCACCCATGACCCCGGCATAGCAACATTGGCCGGCGTTGCCTAATTTCGACGCATAGTCCGAACTGGCTGCTTCCCTCTTCACGCGATATATCCAGTCAGCTCGCTACTGGCACCCATGCAAGTGCCCGGCTCCACGGCACCGGTGCTCCTTCGTTCGAAGCCATGAAGTGCTAGTGTACTTTAATCCCGAGGGTTAGGTGCGTTACGGGTTGCCGTTGGCACTATTTTCCATTTTCCTTTTTCACCAGCGGCAATATTCGATACGAGCTCTGTCCCGAAAGCCGCTCGCCGACTCGCATGCCGCCTTGCTGGCCGTCGTGACAACCCAATCGTTGCTAGATCCCACGCGCTTGGGGCTCGATGATCATAGTCTCCTGTTGGTGGCCTAGATCGACAAACTCGACCAGTCATAGACTCCATCATGCGCCTTTCCCTTTGATGTGACTATGTGCTTCCTATCTTGCGCCCATGCCGGGTAAGCAAGGCAGGCTATGCCCAGGGAGACACAAGTTCTTCAGCTCTGGCTATGATTAGTATCAACACCCTGGCCAATACCTTCAATGTATATAGACGTCGCATCCCTACAAGTACATGTTCTTGATTTCCTTGTTTTACAGTTTTCTGTCATGGATCTCATTCCCAGGGAACCTCTGATATCTCCGACACAAGTGGGATGGCCTCACCTACGTCCTCTCCGAGCTGTCGCTCGGCTGTCCTTATAGATGACAGAGAGAGTCCGGCAAAGCTAAACCTTCAACGTGTCTACGAGCAGAGCCGCACAGCACCACCAAAACAAGATGGAAACAAACAACAAGGGGTACCTCAAGGGCCCTCGTCAACTACAAAAGGTCGGCCTCGTCTGTTATTGATGGGTCAGAGTAGGTACGATAACTGCTTTTATCGTCGAGCTAGGACCTCCTTCCTGCCCTACCTCTGCTTAAGAACCCTCTGATTGACATTTTATAACTAGGAGCGGGAAGTCCTCGATATCAAGCGTAGTCTTTCAAAAACTGCCGCCCAACGAGACGTTATATCTTGAATCAACTGCTAGGATTCAGAAAGATCAAATGGCGTATGTACCTCTCCTCTCTTGCTGGACCGCCCACTCGAGTGTTGTTATTACTTTGGCAAGAAGACTTACTCACCTATCGGTATGCAGATCATTTATGGATTTCCAAGTTTGGGACTTTCCTGGTCAGATAGATTTCTTCGAAAACCCAAACTTCGATATCGATGCTATCTTCAGCGAGGTCGGCGCGCTTATATGGGTTATCGACGCTCAAGATGACTATCTTGAGGCTGTTGCCCGCTTAAACGCCACTATTCTTTACCTCCAGCGCAACTATTCCAACCTTAACATTGAGGTCTTCATCCACAAGGTTGATGGCCTATCAGACGACTACAAACTCGATATTCAGCGAGATATCACCATCCGCATCCAGGACGAACTATCCGACCACGGCATCGAGAACGCACCTGTAACATTTCATCTCACCTCCATCTACAACCACTCCATCTTCGAAGCCTTCAGCAAAGTCATCCAAAAGCTAATCCCCCGCCTCGGTATTCTCGAAGGTATCCTGACCAACCTCTGCCGGACCTGCCGCTTCGAGAAGGCCTATCTCTTCGACGTCCTCAGCAAGATCTACATTGCAACCGACTCTGCACCCGCAGACATGGCTTCGTACGAGATCTGCTCCGACTACATTGACGTCATCATCGACATTACCGAAGTCTACGGCTCGTGGCCCCGCAACAGCGAGCAGAGGAAGAAGCTCGAGGGCGAACCGTGGAACATGAAGCTCGAAGACCAGGTCGCCTGTCCCTGCGCCGAGAGTTGTATGATGCTGCACGACGGGAACAGGCCGATCATGCTGCGCGAGGTCGACCGGTACCTTGCCTTGGTTGCCATTATGAAAGAGGATTCGTACGATAAGATGCCCTTGGTGAATATGAATGTCGAGGCGGTTGTGCAGGGTCTCAAGGAGTTCTTCGAGATTACGAAGCCGAGGAAATGAGATTGTGAGGACAAAAACCAAGACACTTCGGGTGGCCTGTTTCTGTTGGCGACGTTTTCATATGCCTAGCGTATTGAACGGGTGCGTCTGAGCGAGATTACGTACGGGACTTGAGTTATAGCAAGCAAGGCGAGTGCGTGATAGATTTTATATATCGAAGGCTTAAAGAAGAGGGCAAGAGGTATTGTTATGAATCTATTTGTGAACTTTTCTTTTCGGTATACCATCCGTCATCCCCGTCATTGCTATATCTATATATTTTCCGAAGTAAAAAATCATTGGAATGGAACCGTCCTTTCCTCTCATGAGTCATATTTCAACTCGAACACCCGATACCTGCACCGATCTTGCCCAAGTAGACATACTCTGGCTGGCATTGGACCTCTCACATCACTTTTGTCGTGGATATCCATCTGCACAGGGATGAAGTCGTCGTCTTTTCCTAGTGGAATCTGAGTAGTTGCCACGGAACTGGGCTCGAGCTGGTGGGGAGCGGGAAGTGGTGTCGAGGGAGTGTGAGAGGTCCATGGGAGGGTCGTGGTTTTGAGAGGCAGGGAGGTGAGGGAAGGAGTCGAGCCTATTCTTGAGTTAGATTATAGACAGGGCTTCTGGCAAAAGGGTGTCGGGGAAGGGGGGAAATGACGGACCTGTTTGAGAGCCTAGGATGAGAAGAAGAGTAGGCGTTAGGAATTTGACGTCGATGACTTTTTTGGGCGCGATGGAGATGGCACAGCAGTCTGTTTCGACGGTTCCGCTTATGCCGTTGACGATCGGCATGGAGGTTCGGAAGAGGAGAACTAAATATCGGTTAGTGACCTGTAATCTGAGATAGAAAGAATGTTGCTACTAAATCGACTATAAACTCACTCTCGCTATCCCGCTCTCTAGTAGCCACGGCTGTATACGTCAGTCCGTCGAGGAGGTCCTGTTCTCGAATATTAGTAGCGCGTCCCGGGATAGGGAGGAAACCTCTACGTCCACATACCCCGGACCCGTGGACTGCATCCATACAGATATCGACTCCCGTAATCTCCCGGTCCAACGAAATTGTTGTCGCCTGCCCAAACCGAACGCTCCTCTTCTGAGCTTGTGCAATATCACTAAACACGCCACTCGCCTTGTCCTCCAAATGACCTAGAAGCCAATGCACCTTTGGCAAGAATTCGGCCACCTGCTGTCTATTTTCTTGCTTCTTCAGCTGAACATCAAGAGTCTCGAGGAGAGACGCTCCCTTGGCGATTGCTTCCCAGTCGCCACCCGTTTCATCGTCCACCAGAAAGATGGACAACGGACTCCGAAGGAGATATTTCTGGATATAAGCTAGTATATGAGCATTATTCATCGTCGCCTCCTTCTCCATGAGTTCATCGCTGCCGGAACTCGTGGCAAGACGATCGATCTGGAACCTCAGCCACGACGAGAAGGACGTGAAGAGCTCGAGCTCCTCCATTACTACGAGGAGCATTCGGTGGCCGACGAGGGTGAGGCAGGCGACGGTGTCCATGAGGCGGGAGATCTGGGTGGCTGCTAGGCCGGTGTCGTCACGGGATTCGTAGAATTGGGCTAGGCCTTTGAGACGGCTGAGAATGACACCGCAGCGGCTAAGGGCGGGGAGGAAGTTTTCGTGGATGATGCTTCGGAGGTTTTCGAGGCCAGATACTACGGCTCTGTCCCATCTCTTATGACCCTACACCCAGAGTTAGATAAAATCAGATCCAATTCGAGCTTGAAAATTGATGTGGGGTAAGTCACCTACCCTTTCTGCGAGGCTGTCTACTAGCCACTCCTTCACGATCTCATATGTGTGTCCCGTGACGAGCGTATGATAGAGTGCAGAGACAATATCCCTGGGCCCCATTTCGGCACCCTCTAGGTCCTCCTGAACGTTTGCTAGGAACCGCGATGGTAGGTCCCTAGTGTTCTTATACTCTACCTGCATGTGGAGGAATGCTTGCCTTAGATATCTTAATAGCTTCTGAAGGGTGGTCAACTTAGAAGCTAAGAGAGATAGGTTAATAGGTGAGGACACGATGAATGAGAGGTCCATTGGGACAATGTCGAGCGTGTTACGAGATTCGCCTGTGGATTTGAAGACGAGTGAATGCGTGGAGAGATCGCGGTGCGAAGCATGATGGATTAGGCGCACGTCGGCGTGGGCGTCTTTGGGAGATGGATAGTTGAACGTTCCCACAGTAAAGGAATCGTAGATGCTGAGATGGACATTGCCCTTATCGGTACCCACAATCATGATGGATACTTCCTCGCTATCTTCGGGTTTGAAAGGCTGGAAGAGAAAGTCGATTCCAGTCCTCAATGTGAAGACCGTCGAGTCCTCTCTGCGTAGGTTGTTAGTACTGACTCCGTCATGTCATTCCGAAAAAAGAGACGTAGACCTACCCATTCCCGGCACTCCCACTTGGTAAGGGGCTGATCTTAGGCAACGCCGTATCTA
Organism: Scedosporium boydii; assembly: GCA_002221725.1. NCBI lineage: Eukaryota > Fungi > Ascomycota > Sordariomycetes > Microascales > Microascaceae > Scedosporium > Scedosporium boydii. The sequence continues at coordinate 80,398 of NJFT01000143.1, forward strand.
CCTCCAAGAAGGTAAGTTCACGAGGTAGATCGGCAGCGAAAACGTCCTTCCCTAACACGCCCAGCCACGTAGGCGATGCTGTACTTGTGCGTCTCTCTGACTTCTTTGTGACGCTATTGCTCGTCCACCCAATATGCGAAATCTTGGCCTCCCCGGCCTCGGTGACTTTGATATTATGTGCTGCTTTGTTGTTCTCGAGACCCATCAAGCGGACGTATCCATCATCCCACGCAACGGCTACAAACTGGCCTATGGTCCATGTGAGCAAAACCCTTCTTCTCTCACGTCCCCTGCTCCATCTTATGTAGTCCCTTCTTTCTTGAACGCCCCCAGTCGGAAACGCATTGATAGCTAACTGAAGGAAAAGGACAAAACATACCATCTGGCTTCCATTTCACAGCCGTAACCGTTGATGATTCTCCCCTTCGGCCCTTCGCTCCCTGATGGATCTTCGACACAACCTCATTCTTCGGCCGGTATATGAAAACATTGCCCGCTGCGCTATCCCAAGTAACAGATAGATCAACTGTCGGCGAGCTCACGGGCAGTCCAGGCTGTGTCGCATGGTCGTACTTTGTCTCACTAAATGTGGAGAGGGAAATTTGGGCCACCATTTTGTTCTCTACTACACGCCTGTCATGGGCTTGAGATGGACCAACTTGAATACCCTTCAACTTGCGCCTTTCTGCATCGGCACCGGGCAGAGGTGTGACGACGCGCGGTAGCCAGAAAAAAAAATAACTGAATCTCTCAAAAAAGAAAAGAAAAAGAAATACCATGGCTCGGCCCTAGGCCGACTGCAGACTGGGTTCTGTGAAAGTGGACGAGCAAAATGTAGTTTGGGTGAGGTTGAGCGCGTCTTCGTCTTCTATTAGCAACGCGGCTCGCACTGTTGTTTACCGCAAAACTTGGCTTGGAATACACAATATCCACAGTATAAATTAGCAAATTTGGAGGTCTTCACATCCAACTAAATAAAACATCGTCGAAGTTGATCAATCATCATCCATCTATTTAGATATATAGTTGACCTTCTCCCGTTATGAATCAAGCACTCTGTGGCGCCAGACGCTCGTCGTTAGTCCTGCCAACCCTTTTTTTTTTTCAATCCCCTAAAAGACGCACGTCATACCATAAACATGTCCTCAACTCATCGAGCAATCCCGGAAATCAATGCTCTCCTTCAGTCTATTCAATTACGTAGTTCTCTGCCGTAGACTTGACGTCCTTTGAGAAAGTGATCTCTTCATCCATATCAACAAGCGAGACGGAAGTTACCTGATACGTGAGTTAGCAAGAGAGGTGGTTGTGTAGGAGAAGGGAGAGCTAGAACATACATCAACATCGACATAGGGCGACGTCTTCTGGAACCGGACCGTCATAGGGAAGAAGTCGTTTTCGTCGTTGGCTTCTGCCTCAAATTCGAAAGATCCGCTTCCGTTATCCTCGTCAATCGACCCAATGGTCCACTCGAGCATGTCGCCCATAATATCATACGTAGCATCAAAGCTTGATACAATGGGCTCAGATGCCTGGTACGGGATCAAGACGCTGACGTCCTTCAAAGAGTCTCCACCAGTGAGCTCGTACTCGACAGTAATGTTATACTTGTCCGAGTCCTTGTTTATCCAGACGGTGAAAGTGATGGGGCAGGCACTGGAGTCATCCGTCTTGGGGGCGGCTCGCCACCGAAGCACGCCGACAGAGTTATTCACGGGGAATCCCTGAGCTACGTTGGCCATTTGAATGATCTTGGACTTATTGAAGGTGTTGCGGTCCACCTTGGGGTGCGTTCGGAATTGGACACCGTGGGACGAATTTGCGGTCAGTCCAAGCTGGATCCTGGTCAAGCTGGGATCGGAGATGCGTAGCGTAAGGTCGCCATTGACCGAAATCGAGTTGACGGCACCCTCCCGGGATAGGTTCGCCGTGATCGATTCTGAAATGATGACGTGAATAGCGTCACGATCCATGGTCGTCGAGGCACGAGGCGAGACTACTTGGGCGGCGGGAGCCGCAGTGGGAGCGACGAGCGGGCTGTCATCAATCTCTGCACCCATTTCTCCGCGAACACGCTCAAACATGTCTGTCGTCTTAGACTTCTTGCCCAGTTGCATACCCTTACCCCTAAGCGCGACCGGCCTACACTCTGTTAGCAAAGGCATTGACGGTCGAGCGCGGAAACGTACTTATTGAACGTCTTGTTCTTCTCAGCCTCGTACGAGTCGTATGATTCTTGAGGGGCCGCCGGTCGGGATGGTGGGGTGTATGTAGGATAGACTGGCGTTCGAGGGACTCCGCGCATTCCCCTCGCAGATTCTTTGCGTTGCATTTCGAGTTGCTTGGCTTTGCGCTTCCTCTCCTCGGTGGCCTCGAGTTCCTTGTTCTATTCTGGGTGTTAGCACCTGCCCTGGAATGGTATGCTAAGATATTATGTATGCTCCGTACCCTGGCGATAATCTCCTGGATACGCTCTTCGTGGCTCTCCATCTCGAGGAATGTCTTGATCTGGCTGATGGTCAAGTTCTCGCGATATCCGAGAGTTACCAGCTCATCGAAAGCACTCAGAAGGTCGTAGGCATGTCGAAGAATTTCCCGTTCATCCAGGCTCTTGCATGTGCTGGTGACGACCTGGGCGAAGAGGTGGAGCGAATCTATGTCTTGGAGAATGTTGGACTGCTTGTTGGTGATGAGCACCATGTAGAGCTCGTCAAGCGGCTGGTATACAAAGCGGACATTATCCTGCTCAACCGTCGTATGTTGTGTACCGCTGTCAGCTAGCTTGGGGAACGAGGCGAGTAGGGCTTCTATTCTCGATCGGGGCATCTCGCGGAACTGCCTGGAGAGGACGGCCTTGCCCCCGCGGGTGCAGATGGAGGCGGCGAGGACAACCTAGACCACGATTAGCATTGGTCACCGCATAATCCAATAATGGTTTCCAAAATTAACAATCATACCATGTTGAAGTGTATACAGAGGTTGGCAGACTTAATGCTCGGTTCCTGAGATAGGGTCAAGGTCGGCCAAATAATGCCAGGTGGGATGGATGTCCCAAGGTGTCCACTGCTTCTTGATTAGGGAGAGACCGCTAATGAACAACAGTGGCCGCAAGTGTCCGCCTGGCAAATTAGTCCCCCTCGAACCCGATAGATAAATACCCTCTTTTACTAGGATAATCCCACATCTGGTGCAAGCACCATGAAAATGGAGCCAAGGAACGTGGGCGCAAGCACATGATAGTTGGCTGGCCCGTGCATGCTCCCAGTCGCTCCTCCCCGCCTAGTCCCATAATTAACCGCGCTTTTTCCAAGCTTCACCTTCGTAAAACGCGCTGGTCATTCATACCCATTCCTGCCTGTTGTCATTTTCCATCAACCCTTCTCCTTTACCATCTTTTTATCAGGTTCGAGAGGAAGCCATCTAGAATCGACGTTGGGATAATCTTATCGCGATTTCATAAGACTAGGACTTTATCCCCAGCCAGAAACGCAATATCGACTCAATAGGTGAAGCTTGGCGAAGTTGGCCACACGCTACCTAAGAATAGACATTTGACCTTGACGGACCTCGGAACCCTCGCACGATCGCTTGCCCGCCCCCCTCAAATTAACTCTCCTATCTTCAGCTTTGAGCGATCCCTCATCGAATGAAAATATCACGAAAGGTTTACTATGGCAGCTGAAGTCTCACAAGCGCCCTTGGAGGGCCAGCTCGATACAGACCTCGCCTTTGGTGGTGATCTAGGTCGCGACACGGGACTCGAACTACTTGAATCGAATGAAAGCGCTGCAGGTATCACGGAGGCTGAGCGATTCTCTACCGACCCCGCTTCCAAAGCGACCGATAGTTTGAACGAGATAGACTGGGAGGAACATCCCCAACCCGACGGCAATGATGAGTCTCCAGTAGAGCCCGAGTTGAATGATACTACCGATGGTAGTGCTCCTCACTCTTCGTTTGATGTTCATATGGACGAGTCAGAATTTAAACTCGATGCATCGGCGGATGCTGTCGTTAATCCAGGTGGCGAGCAAGAGGAGGGTGAAGCCGAGAATGGCGGTTTTGATGATGATGGTGGTGGTGATGCTCCCAACCCGAACGATAATTCTGTGGGCGAGGAGGTTGTGGAGCATGAAATCAACTATGACGAAGAAGAGGACGAAGAGAAATTGGATGCTGATATTGAGGTTGAAGACGTTTCACTTGAGTATCAACCCACTCCTGGCCAGGGAGCAGAGAGTCACGTCCATTCGGACGCGGATGTTTCCGAGGAAATTGGCCACGATGTGGAAGAGGAGCAAGACGAGGATGAGGACCAATCTGAGCAAGTAGCAGCTCCTGACGATCACTCTACAGACGAATCCGAGGACGACCAGGGGGAGCTGCCTACATCGTGTCCTGACATTTCTGTTACCTATCGGAACCAGGAGTACCCTCTCATCCACGGTCAGAATAACGCCGACGTTCAAATGGGTTTCTTTGAAGACGTTGCCGTGCTTGACTTGACCGTGGACAACCTCCTTTCTAGGTTTCGGCAGGAACTCGTCGACGATCTTGGCGAGCAAGATGAACTGGTTCTCCAAGTCGACGAGCTTGGTTTGGAATATGCCGAGGTACGTTGTGACTGTTCTCTTTTCCTATATTTACGATTGTACTAACTTTTTTCAATAGTCCACCCAACGTGATCACCTCTCGGGCGTTACGCTCAGGCAGCTCCACGAGATATTTGATCAGCTGGTGAAGAATCAGGATCCCGATGCATCGCGCCCCCTATACACTAACCTTATTGTCCGCCCGCACCCTGCTAAGCGCTTGGAGCTGCTTATCGATGAGGCTTTCAACGGCAAAGGCCTCGATGAGATTATCTATTGGTTTCAGCCTAACGTCCATGGCCAAGCAGGTCACACTGAGAGTAATGTGGATATGAACGTCGACGTTAGCAGTGATGGCGACGGCGCAGATGAATATATTTCCGGTGACGCAGAGGAAGAGGATGTGTCCGCTAATGACGACCTGGTTTCGGAGCAAGATGATGAGGAGATTAGCGAGAATGAGCCGGAGCCCTCGGGCGATGACCGAGATGACGATATTACGGAAGATCAGTACTACGATAACGGTAGTAGAGATCTCGATGAGGCTGAGGAGACGACCGATCATCAGTATGCCGATGAAGTCGGAATGAATGAGCTCACGGAGGAGCAAGCCCAACTGCTGGAATCTGCACAAGATAACGAAGCTCTCATCAACGATCTGGTCGCAGCAGATGTGACTGAAGTGGAGGAAGTGGCAACATCAAATGGTAGTAGCCAACTTCTCCTTCGTCGACTCCCCAAACAGTGTCTCTGTATATTCTGTGTCTTCGGTCCCGTCATAGATTGGGAGACAGAAGCGGAATTAAAGAGGCTCAAAGCGGATTGGCACGAGGAAGCGGCCACTGACTTACGTGTAATGCCAGACAAAGTGCGCGACGACCTTACGACAGAACAACCCGCCGACGAAGTGTTAGATGAAGGATTCGACCTCATTGAGATGATTGACGACGACGACAACAACGGTGCCCTTGAACTTGGCCAAGTCGATGCGGCAGATAGTAGCGCCACAGCGACGCTCGATGGCCACGCCGATAATGAAATCGACTACGACGACCATAATGTAAACGGTGATGCGATCCCCGATATTGGCGAGTCCGCGATTGCTGGTGAACCTCTGGAAGAGATAGACTGGCGCGATTTCCCTGACGAAAACGATGCCAGTAACGAGAAGGAGACAATGAGTGTTTCGGGAAAACGGCCTCACTCCGAGATAAATGACGGAGGAGAGTTTGACTTGGACAATGAGAATGGTATGTCCTCACCCGCATAACTAACCTGTGAGCCGCACCTACTAACTAATCTTGTAGACGTCAAGCGTCGTCGTTCTTAGCGACCTCGTCAACAACTATCCCATCCCCTAACCAGTATCCCTTTCAAAGCAACAGCCCCCCCCCTTCCGCATTTTCCTTTTCCTTCCCTATTCACGCATGGTACCCCATGACGCAATCTCCATGATGGCGAAGTATATCCCGCCGAGAGGTTTCTGGCCTCGATGGCGGCATTTTACTTCACAGGCAATTATCCTCACCACCAGTCCCCTCCAACGGATTGGTAAAGCACCAGCGGGCCCAGTAAGCCCAAGTACACCCAATTTTGAGGAATAACTGGAGATATATTCACCCAAGGTAGGTGGCAATCGTTGATGAACAATACTAATCTTACCCCCCGCTGTCCTGGTCTGTCATCACCTGGCGAGTTCGAAAATGAACCATGACCTTTTATGACCCTATGCAGACTTTGTTTCGATAGTGGTTCTAGGACAGGTTTGGGGTGGCGACAAACAGCATTAAGAGACAGTCAAAGACCTTTTGAGCTCGACGGTCAATCGGGGGATACCCCCTCATGACGCGACCCACCGTTTAATTTCGATATTTTCTTGTTGATGAGGCGTTTCTTCTCCTCCACCACCTCATCCTCCTTCTTCTTTATCTTTATCACGGCGTTATGGAAAGGGTGGCCCCTACTTGATTGATACCAGCAAGGCGGCGTAGCTCTCTACCTGTCTCGATGTTTCGGGTTTTAGTAGGAAGGTCCATTGGAGTTCGGTTATTTTCATGTCGTCTTTTCGTTTCGGGAAGGAAAACGTCCAGTATAGAAGCAAAATTGGGTTGGCGAATTCTCGGGTTTCGCCGTGGAGTCTGGTCACTGATTCGTTTTGCAGTGCTCAGTCGGTAGTTAGCACCTCTTTGATTTTTCACTTTTCACTGCTTATATCCCGCTCATTCCGTTCCCTCGTGAAGTCTGAGATGCTCGCATCGCTCATAAATCTCTGCACAACTAGCTGCGCAGCATCGGGATCATCGGGATCCTCTCTAACCCGGATCACAGAAGTCGTGCAGTTCCGTGCTTCCGGGAGGTTGGTGATTGTGGAGTTCTTGCTTTCTTGACAACATCAAGTAGTGTACACTCCATCTAGCGTATATCTCGATGCGGCTTACGAAGTACTTAAACTAGATCGGGATCCAACCCGCCCCTGTCCCCCTGCAGGACCCATTCCATTCCGTGGACTCAGATTGCGTGTCCTCTATTATTGATCCTACTGACAACGCTATGCTACTTTGTAGCTTGGTAGTACCCATCTTTGACATCCTGGAGGTGAGGTCGACGGCTAGTGCAAGAAATGTTTTGAAACATTTCACAGTTGGCCCAAGCATGGATCCTCCGCACTACTAATATTAGATCCAGCTTGGTGGTTGAGATGTAATGATTTTTGAGTGGTCAACGCATATTGAAGGACACTTGGCGCTGGGAAGCCAGCAGGCCACAAATAATCGAGTCCGTCTCGGGACCGGGATTCCAAGCTTGAATTGATCTCAATTGAAGTTTACGAAGTACTGCCACAGGTCCTGAAAAGATTGATACGATAAATTTATGGCACCACATGAAGCGGATAATAGCATTGTTTCCTCGATTAACCATGGCAAAGACTGGCGCCGTGGGGATCGACGTCGCAAGGGCTTCAGGGCAGGGGGCATCCCGAGGGAGCTAGGACTGGCTAATGGGATCGAGAGTGGACCGGGCAAGTCACCAGTCGTCGGCACTGGACCTCATACAACTCCATTCCTCGTCTTAGGGTGATTGAGACTTTCGTTTCGAAAATGGAGATGCCACTAAACCCCACTTTAGCCCTTGTTCGGTTGTGGCTATGTTTCGCGGGGGATCCAACTGTGGAAACCGTTGCTCTTAGAAGACATCGCTAATCTGAGTCCTAATAGAAGGCGAGAAACATCAATAAAACTCAACGTTCAATGTTGTACAACTGGCTTCGACTGGCTTCAACGAGCCTCTTCTGTGTAATCGTCACTAAGAAAAAAAATATTCAATACGAAGTTTCTCTGGGGGAAGGAGTCATGGATTTGATGCAGAATTAATACGATATCCTTCGTACCAATACCAACGGAGTCACCGGGCGGGAAACGGACTTCTACAGCCGGATGTGTCCGTCCTCAATACAGACATCAAATTAGCGTTCGATACTGAGTTCAGTCGCCGATTTCGTGTTCCTGGTGTCAGAACTCACTAAATTTAGAGCCAAAATAGAACCTGCCGCGCTGAAAAGGTACAATCGGACAAACCAGACAAGTACTTGAGGGAGGCTCCCAAGTACCCTAACCTCTACCTCCTTCCCGACACTTCAAAAATTGTATTTCCCGCAGCATTTGCAGGGGCCTGAGTCTGAAACTCGAAGTACCAGAGGCTTCGTAATCATGTTGGAGGGTACATTCGTCCCAGCAGAACATGCTCTCCAATTATTGTTAGCATCTGAAAAGGCAGGTAACACAGGAGGGTACCAATAACGTTGTGCTCAGAGGAGAGTCTTGCTTGCGACGCAAAGCGCACTATTCGCACATTTTCCACACGTACTTGCCCCTTATGTCCTAGTTATGCAGGGTGACAGGTCCATACATGCAATAATACAGTGGGATGGTACACAACTATGTACATCAAAAGCAATTGTGCAGGGACCCTTAAGTACCCTCCCCTTTCCAGTAAGTACTTGTGTACCTTGTTTCCAGTTATCCAGTTACCTGACCGTAACTGACCCTTTTTATCCACGAAACAGAGACCCTGCCTCTCCCCTTCGCAAAATCGCCAGCGCACCTCGTCCTTCGTTCTCCAAAGGCCACATCCAGATCTCGAGTCCCCTCACTAAACAGCACAACGCTCTTTCCACGCCCTCCGAATAGACCGCGATTCTCCACAGACGGTCCCCAAACCCAGAGGAATCTATCCGATGCATTAACATTAGCAAGCAATCCTGTCTAGCGACCCCTCCCTCCTCTCTTCGTCCTCCATCCTCCGCCCAGTCGCCTCGCCCGGCGCGAGCCTGCCCAACTCCTCTGTCCACCGATTTGTGCGCAAGCTATATAGATCAATTTTTTCCTTGAAAGATCTTATATCGACCTCGCCCTAAAGGCTACTACCGTCTTCCATCCGTCGTTTTGAACTCTCGATTGCAGCGCCGTCGGTTCGCCCAAGATGATGCTCGAGGAGAAGTATGTAGCCTCGATCGATGCGGTTTCCCGGATGGACGCCCTCTTTTCGCACTGCTGAATCTGTCCTGAATGGGCGTTTGCTGATTGGCATCTTGAATACAGATATATCGGCCTCGGGTTGGCCATGACCTCGAGTCTGGCGATTGGTATGTATGCCCCATTCCTTTTATTCTGCTGCCTGCGCTAATCCCGATCCCACCTAGGCACGAGCTTTGTTATCACGAAGAAGGTACACAACACCACCCGCACGAATATGATATAGCTCTGCGGTTCTCTGCGGCCTCGGAATGCGGTTTTCGATATTAACTTGATTATTGTAGGGTTTACAAGATGCCGAGAAGCGACATGGATTTGAAGGAGAAGGCTTCGTATACCTTCGGAGCCCCATCTGGTGGGCGGGCATTGGGACCTGTGCGTGCTTGCGATATCCTTTTGTTTGGTTACCACCAGGTAGCTTACTGACCGTCTCTCTCTCCTCCTCTAGTGGGTATTGGTGAAGTGTGCAACTTCGCCGCCTATGCCTTTGCGCCGGCCATTCTCGTCACACCTCTAGGTGCCCTGAGCGTCCTCATTGGGGCTGTTCTTGGTTCTTACTTCTTGAAGGAAGAGCTTGGTATTCTGGGCAAACTCGGCAGCGCAATATGTCTCATTGGCACAGTTATCATTGTTCTCCATGCCCCTCCAGATGAGGAAATCGAAACCATCGACCAGATCCTGCATTACGCTATCCAACCAGGTATGCCCGTCTCAAGTGATTTTGGGGCTTCCTAGCTACTCCTTTGCTGGGTGGAGCTAACGCTGCGCTCGCTTCTAGGGTTCCTACTTTATGCGATTGCAGTGGCCGTATACTCGATCGTCATGATATACAAGGTCGCCCCCGTCCATGGAAAGAAGAACGCGCTCATTTTCCTGTCCATCTGCTCCACAGTTGGCTCTGTCTCGGTCATGGCTGTCAAGGCTTTCGGCATTGCCCTGAAGCTCACGCTTGCCGGAAACAACCAATTCTCGCATCCGTCCACTTATGTTTTCTTGCTCTTGACCATTGTCTGCATCGTCACCCAGATGAACTACTTCAACAAGGCCCTTGCCTGCTTCCCTGCCAATATGTATGTGTCTCTGCCATCTAGCTAGCGATAGCCCCGAATTCTAACCCCCACCTGAACTAGCGTCAACCCTCTCTACTATGTCACGTTCACCACCGCTACGCTCTGCGCCTCATTCATCCTCTTCGGCGGCTTCAACACGACCGACACCGTGACTATCATTTCGCTTCTCAGCGGGTTCCTCGTCACCTTCGCCGGTGTCTACTTATTGAATCTCTCTCGCGGCGACCCCAATGGCCACAAGCTAATCTCGGGCCGTCCTAGCATGGATGTCTCCGGTACTGATATGGTCTCGAGCATCCAGACTCGCCTGAGTATGCAATCTAGGAGAAGCCTCGACCCCCACCGCCGTCTCAGTGTGAGCAGTCAGCATGGTGACCGAGAAGGTCTCATGAGGGGTTATGATGAGGAATCTGGTGCCTTCGGCCTCACCGACCTAGCGGAGGAGAGCGATGACGATGGCATCGGTAGGCCTAACGGATCCACAAATGGCAACAAGAGGACATACGGTGACTCGATAGAGCTGCAAGAACGCAAGTCCGACTCATAACATCTGCTAGATGTTCTCTCACCGTGTACGAAATATCTTCACGCATCTTGTACATTTTCTTTTGGAGCGACGATTTCTTTTTCTCTCTTTACCCGCAGACCTTTTCTCGGTTTCTCGTGGACAGGCTTGGGAGTTCCCATTTCTCCCTTGAACTTGATCCTGGCTCCCCTCGATTTATGCACCACTTTCCACCTACTGTGGTTACCGACCTATTTTTCTTTCTGACGAAACGTATTCGAGATGACATGTCTACCCATGCCGGCATACCGAAAGCACGAATGAGGTCCTTTCTGTTTTTCTTTCTTCTCTCTTTGCACTTTTGGGATGGGTTTGGCGACGGAGGTAATTTGGGCGGCATACAAGGATATCAGGGGAGGGAAGCCTTTGTTTCCCCTTGGCTATACGCAATGGCAGCATGAGAACCGGAGACACGGCATATCTGACCTCTCCTCTCAGCCTTCGTATCTTCCCCGGAGACTCAGGGGACGATGACAGTAGAGGGCATGCGCAAGCCACGGCATCTATATATACATATCACGGCACCAAACATTATGGCTTGACAGGCGAACTTGGGGGGGTTGGCGGTTGGCATTTGGCGTTCAAAGGAGCTAAGATACAGGGAAAGCAGCGACGGGGGAAGGGATGCCCTGCTTAGAGTGGATGGCCTTCCCTGGGCGGTTTTTTTGGTCATTTTCCTTTCTTTTCTTTTTGATATTTTCTGATTCTTGCGTGCAAAAGAAAGCGTTTTTTTTTTCTCATTATTACCCTACCTTTTGGAGTTTGTTTCTCGCTGGGGTTTGATATGATCCCCCCTTCTCCTGCACTGAGTCTGCATCTGTTGTGTACACTAGCGTTTGTGGTTCTCAAACTGTTTGGGTTCGAGATGGATTGTGTACGATTAGCAAACAAGTAGGGAAAGGCGAGGATTGAGGTTGGAAGAGAGACAAACTAAACTCCACATGAATTGGTATTTGCTTGTGTTGTGAGATGTTTAGCTCTTAGTTCTATGGACGAGATCCATAATGGTAGGCTACGACAAAGTCTCGAAGCAAGTCCCTTCATCCTTGAATGGGCGAGCATCTGGATATGGTCTTGCACCGATTTGGCTCATCCGCCTCGCGTCTCCGAAATCCCACATCGGATATCGCGAAGGGGGCCGAACAACTGATACATCCCAACGCCCTATTTTCCGGTAACGCCTCAACGCATAGCATGACAATGATTGGACGAAACAAATATACTGGGAATCACTTTTTTGTTCAAGCCGAGAAGCTCAGCTCTTCTTTGCTATCTCGAGTGTATGGTTTTTTTTTGTGTATCATTACACACCAAAGAAAAACGTTCCATTTCCCCTTCCTTCTCCGAGATGCAATGATGGTGGACGTGTAAATAAAAAAAGAACAATGTCACTTGAGACGCCGTTGTACGAAAGCACCAAAGTAGACCGGGTCTGGCAATTTCTTTTTCCGAACCCAACCCTTTTTCCATTCAGTTCTTGGTCATCAAATCAATACCATCTTAAAACCAGCCGTCAAAACAAACTTTACCAACCTCCTCCCAAGCCCCACTCATCATCAGCGGGATTAGGTTGCTCATAGTTGGGCTGCTCGCCATAGCCGAGCTGCTGGCCATAGTGGTGGAGCTGGTCACCGTAGCCGGGCTGCTCGCCATAGTTGGCACCGTCAGGAACAAACATGACGTACTGCTGCTGATTGTAGTAATCAACAGGAACAGGCTGCTGATAATAAGCACCGCCCTCGGCAATAGGAAGGGCAACGGGAGGAGCGCGGAGAGCAGGTTCAGCGGTGGCCGGGGGATGGCTCTCCTCAGCTGGGCCATTCTATTGCTCAGCCGCAGGAGCCTCCTCAGCCTCCTCCGCCGCCCTCTGCGCCTCCTGGGCAGCCGCGAGCTGGGCAGCCTTCGCGCCGTAGTCGATGGACGCGGGCTGAAGGATAGCCTGCTCCTCCTTGGGCTCGATGATGGTGACGGTATCAGGAAGAGTCTTCTGGGGGCCGCTCTTGCCCTCGGGATCGGAGCCCCTCATGATCTTAACCTTGATACCAAGGACACCCTGTCGGAGAAGGACGTGGCGGGTAGCGCTGTCAATGAAGTCGAGCGCGGGCTGACCGGAGTGGATCATGAAGCCGTCGGTGAACTTCATGGACTTGGCACGAGCAGCGCGGAGCTTACCCGAGACGACAACCTCACAACCCTTGGCGCCAGACTCCATGATGAAGCGGAGGACACCATAGCAGGCACGGCGAACGGCGAGACCGTTGAGAAGCTTGTATCGGAGGGACTCGCACTGAGCGACGGCGGAAAGACCACGGTTCTGGACCTTGGCGGCGTAGAGGGAGACGGAGTTCTCGGGGAACTTGAATCGCTTCTGGATGAGGGAGGTGAGCTCGCGGATGCGGCGGCCCTGCTCACCGAGAACCTCCTGGGTGTGGGTGGCTCGGATGATGATGTCGGTGACGGTGGGGGTGACACGGACTTCGACGCCGGAGTAGCCCTCCTCGGCAAGCTCACGCTGGAAGAACTCGTTGAGCTCGGCGTAGAAGACGCCGTCAGCGACGAACTTCCTGCGCTTGGAACTGTAATATGGAAAAACATACACAGTCAGTAAATGCCATTAAATGCGAACAAACCATAATTGCAGGGCTAGACTATTGAGGAGACGAGAGGGACCCCAAAAGTCTGGCCTCTCCGTCTTCCCAATTCGCGCAATGGCCTCGGTCGGGATCGATCGTGAAGTTTATATCCGCGGTGAGGGGATGGAGGGGTAGAGACCAGGAGAACAACTCACATTTGCGTTCCTGGGACGGGAGACATCTTGGGCTATATGAGGTGTCGGCGTCTCGCTTGGTATGCGTGGACTGAGAGATGGGGAGGAGGATTGTCGAAGAGAAAATCTGGGAATTGGAGAGATGCCAGCACAAGATGTCAGTGGTTGATTTCGGCGGCGTCTGGAATAGTGGACTGGGGGCTCTTACAGACTGTCGCTTCAAGGTGACCTCCAATTTCTGGTGTGGGCGGAAAATCAGTGAAAGCCCTAACACTGAATTTTTGAGAGGTTGTGGTCTGTGCACTTGCGTCGAGTACGTACCTCAGTACTTCGTACTCCGTCCAAAACAGGACCTTGGGACTGTGGGGTGAGAAAGGGGTTGTTTAAGCGAGAATACCCCGAAAGGAGGGTTGTCACATGTCATCTGATTGGGCACTCCTTCCAAGCTTGGGAGAAGCGGCTGGACAAGGCAAGAGGGGCATCCATCTTCGGAAGGACCTCCCGGATCGTGGGGCTCTCTTACTGGGAGAGAACATGACAACAGTCACAAGCTACTGGAGCTACCAGACTCACCTCTCCTTGGCCGTGCAACAGGGAAAACTCCAGCTTCTTGCATCAGGTCTTGTTCCAGTGATAATGAAATCACTTTAGCCCCTATGGTTACTTATTTTCTTCATGCCTGACCTCGCCCCAAATAATCCTCTTTCCTACAGCATCTTCCTCTTGTGACCCCCCTGCAACATCGACATCATCTCCCCTCTTCCACATATCTTCCTCCCCCTTGACTCCAACACAATTCATTCTCTCGATTCCTTTGATCAGACTCTTGTCTCTGACAATATCACCACTTACGACGAATGACGTATTCTCTATGAATGTAGAGCCTCTATTATATCCTTCCTAACTAAACACAGTATCCTCATCTCCACAATGGAAGTGAGGAAGGTGAGAATAGCTGCCCAGAGACCTTTTCTGTACCTTGTATTCGATAATCCACCAGATCTCTAACGTCCCAAATTGTTTAGGTGTTTGACAATGTCCAAGGCATCAACGGCGGCCTCACATCCACAGGAACCCTACGCCTAACCGATTTCCACCTTGTTTTCTGTTCTCCTGCCCCGAATAGCCAGCCGTCGAAAGATGGCGCGCCGCCCAAGATTCGCGAGTCCTGGATTACCTATCCTATGCTCTGCTATTGCGCCTTCCGTCCGACCCCTCCGTCGTCCGGCATCCCATCGTCGATCCGGATAAGATGCCGCGACTTCACCTTTGTCACATTCAACTTCCAAGACGATAAGTTGGCGCGGGCGGCTTTCGACTTTATACGTGCCCGCACATGCAGGCTCGGCACTGTCGAGAAGCTCTACGCTTTTAGCCATATGCCGCTGAAGCCTGAGCTGGGCATCAATGGTTGGGAACTGTACGATGCTAGGGCCGAGTTTCGGCGCCAGGGAATCAGCGAGAAGTCGACGGACAAAGGCTGGAGAATCTCAACGATCAATCAGGATTACAAGTTTTGCGACACCTACCCGGGCTTGCTTGTAGTGCCTTCCTCGATATCGGATCTTACTCTGAAGTATGCCAAAGATTTCCGGTCGAGGAATCGCATCCCAGCGTTGTCCTATCTACACCCTGTAAACGGCTGCACAATTCTTCGAAGCTCCCAGCCCCAAGCTGGCATAACCCGCAAGACCAACCCCCAAGACGAGAAGCTGGTATGCGCCGCATTTTCTTCCAACATGCGAAGCGGTATGATTGGCGATCTTGCGCGACCTAAGCTGGCTAGCGAGCCGAGCAGCCAGTCCGAGACCCCTCCAGACTCCAGCGTCTCCGATGTTAGCTTGCAGTCTGACGTCCCGGAGATGTATGATTCCAAGGGGAAGCGTCTAATTTACGGTGCACAGCAGAGTAATTTAATTGTCGACGCACGACCTACAATTAACGCCATATTCAACCAAATGCAGGGTTATGGCTCCGAGAACATGGAAGGATACAAGAATACCCAAAAGGTATTTCTTAATATCGATAACATTCATGTCATGAGGTCCTCTCTCAACCAAGTCATCGAGGCAATCAAAGATGCTGACATCTCAGCACTTCCACCTAACCGAGATCTCCTCGCGAAGAGCGGGTGGATCAAACACATCTTCCATGTCTTGTCGGGAGCTATACAAATAGCCAAGCAGGTCGGAATCAACCATTCGCACGTTTTGATCCACTGTTCCGATGGATGGGATCGCACAAGCCAACTGAGCGCTCTGGCCCAAATCATGCTTGATCCTTACTACCGCACCCTCGAGGGCTTCATGGTCCTTGTCGAGAAGGATTGGCTGTCATTCGGTCATATGTTTAGACTTCGTTCTGGACATCTAAACCATGACGACTGGTTTGTGGTGCAAAAGGACGCGCTGGCTGGGTCGACCGTGCAGCCAGGTGAAAGTGACGGCAGAGGCGATGCTCTACAGAATGCCTTGGACGGCGCTCGGCGGCTATTTGGGCAGGCTAAGCCCGACCCGCAGCTAGAGGCCATGACGGAGACTGCCCCAGGGGAGGTAGTTGAGAGCGAGATTACGACTAAGAAGATGGTGAGCCCGGTTTTCCACCAGTTCCTGGATTGCGTGTACCAGATGCAGCGACAATTCCCCGATCGATTCGAGTTCAACGAACGATTCTTAAGACGGCTCCTTTACCACCTCTATTCGTGTCAGTATGGAACATTCCTCTATAACTCAGAGAAGCAGCGACATGACGCCAAGGTCTTCACGAGAACGTCATCGGTTTGGGACTACTTTTTGTCCCGTAGGGTTGAATTTCTCAATCCCAACTTCGAACCTGTTATCGACGACCATGTCAAGGGACGTGAGCGTTTGTTATTCCCGGATATCAAAGAAATTCGATGGTGGCATCAGGTCTTCAACCGCAGTGATGAGGAGATGAATGCCTCGTTGGATGCCATGGCAGCAATGGAGAGCGGCCGTGAGACGATGATGGCCGGCCTTGAGGTGCCTACCTCCACGATTCAAAGCAATAGCCAGCCGACGACCCCACTGAGGTCTCTGAGCCCCATGCCACCCACTACCTTGACCACCAGCCAATCCGCCCTCGACTCCGTCGATCCGGCTAAGGATTCTCTCACCCCCGAAGCGGCCGTGCCCGCACTTCACCGGAGTGCCAGTGCGGATGCTAATTCGGGTGCCTTTTCTACTATTCGCGATGGCCTGGCCGGCCTCAGACTTCTTAATCCATTGGGAAGAGCCGGCGAGGCGTCCAACGCCACAGCCTCTGTTCAACGAGAGCAAGAAATGCGAGAGATGACGTAGGGGGTCATGTTTCCAAATGAGGCGCCATATGAATATTTCGAGACGGAGAGAACGGTCTGTCCCAGGTCGCGCGACGACGAGTTGAGCTTTAACGATGCCGTAGTTATCGATCCCTCCGAAGTCCCAGATGACGCTTGTCCGGATGAGGATCTATCATACTGGATTTTGGATCTGAGTACCTGTACCATCATCGGAAGCGGTGATGAGAAAGTGCCCTGCCATAGCGTCTCATGCACGCCCCTGGTTTGACCTGATCCCGAAAGAACGGAGAGATCTTTCGCTCGAGACACGAGGTTGAGTTGCGAGAGACGGATAGCTGGTGTGTTTCTGTTTTCCATTTTGCATAGCGAGCGGTCTGGAAGCGGTCAAGGAGCATACACAAACCTTTATTTTTTATTAGAAAACCGGTTATCAACCTAACCGGTCTTCTTGTTTTCAAGGGGGGGCATAAGGGCATCAGCCTCGGGTAGAGGGGGATTTACGTACACATCGAAGGAAAGGGGTTGTTTTACAAGGGAAAAGGAGAGCGTTTGTGTATTGAGCGAGACCACGGATTACGCATTTTAGAATGCAAGGTCACCCTCGGTTTTAGTCCTTTTCTGCTACGCAAATAAAATGTATCCATTTTTTTTCCTCAAGTTTTTTTTTGCCCTTCTCAGCAAATAAATCAAGCAGGAAGGAGTCTACGCTCGCGGTTCATCTATCTCGCTTTTGACTATATGTATCCATTCCCTCTTGTTTTCGCCTCCCTAATAAACAACGCCCACTCCCCAGATCATTTCCATCATAACCATGGCTCTTTTTACAAGAACTCCTCAAGGTTGATTTCGAGAGTGCTGACAGGGTATCTAAGCAGGTTCGTTAGTACATGACAATGTGCCCAAGCAAGTGTGGTTGGAAAATGGGGGAGAGGGGGAAAGTGAATGATCTCACCTTAGGTCAAACTTCTCTAGCACCGTAGGGTGAAGAATGCCCAACTCGCCAATTCGCTTCACGACGCCGTCGACGCGAAGGAAGACAGCGGCGCCGCGGCCAGGGAAGAAAGTATCGTCATGGATCTCCTCAATCCAGTATCCATCAGGCTTCCCGGAACCGCTAGCGGCCTGGAGGCTAGAGCCAACCTTGCTGGTGAGTCCCTCCTCATGGGTGACGAAGGCGGTCCTGAGCATGGAGAGGACGCGGTCGAGGAGACCGTGGGCCATTTCGAAACCGCTCGTCTTTCCGTACCACGCGGCGGCGAAGTGACGCTCGTTCCGGGCCTTACGCTCAAGAGCCTCGTCCTTGAAGACGACGTCGGCGACCTCGAAGACCTTGAGGGGCACGGCGTGGGCCGTGTTCTCACGGATGGTCTTGAGTAGGCCGGGGAGGAGGGAGGTGCGGACGACCTGGTACTCGGCGGATTTGGGGTTCGCGAGGCGTACGGCGGTGTTTCCGTCATCCTTGCGGTTGAGCCAGGCGAAGTTCTCGTCGTGGCTGCAGAGGATGAGGGGCATGACCTCGCTCCAGCCGGCCATGGCGGCTTCGTTGCGGATAATGTCGCTGAGCTTGTTAATCATGAGGGGAGCACCGATGGTGGCGCTCTTGTTGGGGCTGGAGCGTGGGAGGTTGTTGTAGCCGTAGCAGATGGCGAGATCTTCCATGACGTCGCAGGCGTGCAGCACGTCGGTTCGCGTCGGAGGGATAGAAACCTCGATGAGGTTCTTGTCCTTAGGGGAGGGTTTCGAGACGTAGGCCATCTTGTCGAGGAGCTTGCAGAGGCGCTCGGGGGACTCGGTGAGGCCGGTGCAGCCGTTGAGGTAGTCGACCTCGACTTCCGTTGTGCGGTGGTCGAGGTTGGGCGTCACGCGCGTTTGGCCGTTGTGGTCCGATACGATCTTGACGGGGGAGACGGTGAAGCGGTCGCCGCAGTATATGGAGAACATGGTAACCATGGTCTTGATTACAATATCGAGCTTCGTGGCGTCTGTGGCGGTGACTTCTATCAAGACATTCTTGGTATCGAGGGTGATCTTGGAGTGGTCACCGTTGATGATGGGAGGAAGAGAGAGGACGGTTCGGTTGGCGTCGTAGATGACTGGATATACGGGCGAATCGCGGATAATGTGAAGATAGCGACCAAGGTGCTTGTCCTTGTCGTAGAACTCCATCAACTCCCTGCCGTTCATCTTCTTAGTCTGATTGAGAGGCACGAAGTTGATTTCCTCCGGCGCGAGGGCCTCGTAGGTGAAGGGACCTTGTACGGTGTCGAGATCGTGGGTACCGATAGATACCAGAGTCCTCTGCCGCGCCAGGTTCTGGTGAAGCTTGTCTTGTAGAGAAATGAACGAGTTGTATCGGTCTTGGTCGAAGGTGACGTTGCGGAGGATCGCAGCAGCGACCAGCGGCCTTATCTTGGTGGTATCTTGAGTGACGGTGATGGTCTCGACCTTCTCGTTACCGAATTCTAGCACCCTGAAATCCGGAGGAGGCATGGTGCCACGGAAGATGTTGAGCATGAGGGCAATGCCCTCGAAGCAGAGCATGTCATAGCGGTTGGCGGGGATCTCGATCTTCAGCTCGGCCGGGACCTGCTTGCCGTCTACGATGGGGCGGTCGGAGTCTTCGGTATCTTCGTCGAGCTCGATACCGAATTCGAAGCAGAGGTCCTCGAATTCCTCGGTCGTGAATCTAGAGGTGGCGCGGAGAGCGCGTAGAGGTCAGTTTTTTTTTTTTCTGCTGGGGCCTTACATGTGGGATGGAGGGGCTATGGAAGGAGGGGGAATTCTTCAAGACGATTGCGCCCGATGAACGCACTTTTGACCGAGGGCTTCGTAAAGCTTGTATTTGTCTACCGTGATGGTCGGCATGTTGTCTATAATTATCGATATCAAGAAGTGTTTTTGCAAAGATTCTCGAGGTGCAATGGGGCGCTATCGTCAAGAGCGCTGGGTGTTTCCCTCTTGATAATCGACAATCGCTGAGTCAATGTGCTTTCTGAAGCAACGTTCTGGGACAAGAGGTCAGAGTCACAGAATTCCGTACCTGGTCAATGCGCGGCCGGAGCGTCAAGGTGAAACTCGAAACCCTTGCCGGCTGGCAGCCTTGGCGACACCCCGCGGCAAGCTCCTATGGTCCTGATCTGCCCCTCGCCTCACGTTGGGTCCTCGCAGTCCTCTCTTTAATTCCACGTATAAAACGTAAATTGACCCAACGTCAAGCAATGCGAATCTATTGCCAACCAGGTCTTCGAAGAGAGTGTAAGGGTCAAAGATTTCCTAAAAGAGGCACTCAGCTACATCAACCTGGTTGGTATTCAACCCATCGAAATAGCGATCCAAGTGTGGCCGCAAGGCATGGGCTCATGAGCTCATTATGATAGAACAATTAGAGTTTGTAATACCACTGGCCTGAAAACCAATTGGCCTTCTTCCAGTATTTCGTATCGACATTTTCCGATGTTAGTGAGGATGCGGCTCCGACTCTAGTGATATGACGAACAGCTGGTGCTGGTTGTCCAGGTCTCTTGGCCCCTGTGCTACTACATGTTACTGAGTGTTACTGAGTGTTACTGAGCAAAAGGGCAAGCTTCAATGGCTCGAGGTGCTGCTCTGCGCCCTAATTAGGCAATGGGTGGTGTTTCAGTAAGTTAATACAGGCGAGCTCCAAAGCCAAGTACAAATTAGGTTCTCACGGGCTATTTTAGGTACTTCGAGGAGTGATATTGTACCGCAGCTAGTGAGCGACTTCTCGAGTTCAAGCTAGGTGACCTTGATTTGCTGAGTGGTACAAGCAAAAAGGGTGGTAAAAAATGTATAATATTATCGGGTAGCACCTGACGTGACGAATAGTACAAGGACATTGAAATTAATGGTGACCATATACATGCGATTGCAGTGAAATGTAGTGTACTAGCCTCACTGGGGACACCGACCCATTGATCAGATTGTTGATTGATCCCAGCCCAGCCCGGTCCAGTCCACCCCAGCCCAGGAGGAACAGGAGCAAGACCAGGCCCTGCATCGTCCTTCGATTATAGTCTAATCAAATCAATCTCTTCACAACAGCAATACATTCCCACATTCCCCTTTCATCCAAAGTAACAACAACCATCCTGACGATCTGCATCCACGCCGCCAGCTTCAAAATTCCACCGCCAGCAACCAAAACCGAATAACCCCTCCTTGCTGGACAGCCGACTCAGTTTGGCTGCATTCTATATAGTCATCTCCAATCCTGTTCCTGTTTGCCGCGCGAACCCCACCCAAAACAAAGGGTTAAGCCCAACTGGTCGTCTGGTCCTGAGCAGGTCGTCGGCACGCGATAGACGGCTAACCCACCAAGCCTTCCCACCTCCCACCTCCTGTCTTCCGCCCACCTACCTTGTACCTGCAAACTCCCCACCGCACCCCGTCGAATCGACCACTAGACGCGCATCGACAAGTCGAGCTCGCCATGGCGGACGCGCAGAATCCCAACGACGAGCTTTACCCCATCGCGGTGTTGATGGACGAGTTGAAGGTACCGCCCGCCAATTGCAATTCTTCGTCTCCTCGCAAGGCAGCCTCACTAGCCTTCCTGTCTCGCCCCTCACTCTCCCAACCCCGCCTAACCTCGTGTTTCTCTCCCCTCTGCTCGCCGACTTCGAACGATGTAGATGTGAGACTGCGCACGGCGAAAGCCTTTGGCTAACAGTTTAATTCTTCAGCATGACGACGTCCTGCTTCGACTCAACGCCATCCACCGCCTCTCCACCATCGCCCTTGCCCTCGGGCCCGAACGTACTCGCGAGGAGCTTATCCCATTCCTTGACGGTTAGTCGCGATTGTCCTCATCGGATATATCCCTCTCTTTTCCACTTCACGCAGCTGCCATTTCTGCTCGACATGTGTTACGGACTTCTCCTCTGACGCTGCCCTAATTCTCTAGAATCTGTCGACGATGAGGACGAAGTCCTAGTTGCTCTGAGCGAGGAGCTCGGCGGATTTATCGAGTACGTTGGAGGACCTCAGTACGGCCATGTCCTCCTGTCTCCCTTAGAAAATCTTGCTTCTATCGAGGAACCCGTCGTCCGAGACAAGGTACGAGTTTCCCCTTTTCCTCGCAACCATGCACATCCATTCCGTTATTCGCTTGTGAATCTCCTATCCCCGTTCTTCGGTAGCTCATTAAATTTGTCTGTAAATCTAGGCCGTCGAGTCACTCAACAAGATCTGCAATGATCTTTCCTCCGAGCAGATCGAGGAATACTTCATTCCCCTCACCATCCGACTGTCAAAAGCCGACTGGTTCACCTCAAAGGTGTCCGGTTGCGGCCTTTACGCCGCGCCCTACAAAAAGGTCTCGCCGCCCGTCCAAGAGCAACTTCGCCAGCAGTTTGGCCATCTAGTCCACGACGAGACCCCAATGGTCCGCCGTCAAGCCGCGACGAACCTTGCCAAGTTCGTAAAGGAGATGCCTGCGTCTGTGGTTGTCGAAGAAATGATACCCTTGTTCCAACACCTTGCCCAAGACGAGCAGGATAGCGTCCGGCTATTGACTGTTGAAGTTCTCATTTCCATTGCCGAAGTCGTGCCCAAGGAGCAACAGGCGAGCCACGGCGTGTTGCTCACATCTCTACGAAATCTGATAGAAGATAAGGCTTGGCGCGTCCGGTATATGGTTGCGGATAGATTCGAGAAGGTAGGTTTCACGTCCGGCCACATGCAAAACTCCTCTACGCACTACACTACACTCGCTCGCAGCCACCCCCGCACATTTTCGCCATGTTGATCTCTAGACTGACTGTATCGAATAGATTGCAAAGGCGGTTGATGAGGAGGTCGTCGCTAGGGACCTCGTCCCGGCCTTTGTGAAGCTGCTCAAGGATAACGAAGCGGAAGTGCGGACAGCTATCGCGGGCCAGATCCCTGGTTTCTGCGCCTTGGTCGATCGTTCGGTTCTCCTCGATACCATTATGGGTAGCATCGAGGGTCTTGTTAGCGATACTTCACAACATGTCAGGGCCGCCCTCGGCACGCAGATCAGCGGTTTGGCGCCGATTCTGGGCAAGGACGCGTAAGGCTACATCATACCTTTGCCTCTCATCTAACCTGGCACTATGCTGATTATCTCTTTTTTAGAACTATTGAGCACCTCCTGCCCATGTTCCTTTCTATGCTCAAGGACGAGTTCCCCGACGTCCGGCTTCACATCATCTCCAAGCTTGAATTGGTCAACCAAGGTATAAAAGAGCACACAAGAGTTGACGAGAAACACTG
Organism: Scedosporium boydii; assembly: GCA_002221725.1. Classification (NCBI taxonomy): domain Eukaryota; kingdom Fungi; phylum Ascomycota; class Sordariomycetes; order Microascales; family Microascaceae; genus Scedosporium; species Scedosporium boydii. The sequence goes on from NJFT01000143.1 coordinate 103,480, forward strand.
GCGCGCTAACAGTTTTATCTCATAGTCATCGGCATTGACCTCCTCTCGCAATCTCTACTCCCCGCTATTGTGCAATTGGCCGAGGACAAGCAATGGCGAGTGAGACTTGCCATCATCGAATATATTCCCTTGTTGGCAAGCCAGCTCGGCGTCAACTTCTTTAACGAGAAGCTTAGCAACCTTTGCATGAGCTGGCTGGGTGATACCGTGTTCTCTATTCGTGAAGCTGCTACTGTCAACCTGAGGAAGCTTACGGAGGTCTTCGGCGTGGACTGGGCAAACGAGGCTATTATTCCCAAGGTGATGGCTATGGGCAATCACCCCAACTACCTCTATCGCATGACGACTTGTTTCGCGATATCGGTAAGTAGAGCAGGCCCGGCATGATGCGCGCCATATCTCAGGCCTATGAAGGCTTTTTTTTTTCCCCTTCCCCTTCTTTGTCTTGCTAACGTCAATTTCAATTTGATAGACTCTATCGCCTGTTGTCACCATGGACGTCATTGCTAAGTCGATTCTGCCCATGCTTGACAAACTTGCCGAGGACGAGATTCCCAACATTCGCTTCAATGTCGCCAAGACATACGGCACCATCAGCGACATCCTACGCCGCCTACCCGACCAGGGCACCATTTACAGCTTGGAGAAAACCGGAGCGAGCTTCCAGCCCTCGCCTCGCGGTCTGGAACTCATTCAACAACGCATTCTGCCCAATCTTGAAAAACTTCAAAAGGATAACGATGTAGATGTCTGCTACTTTGCGGTCACGGCAGCCCAGCGTGCGACGGGCCAGGGAGAGGGGGATCCGATGAATACGTCGCCATAGATGATGAAGACATGTTAATGAAGCAAAATCCCGAATCAAATATTCTCTATTTTTGTTTGTTCCTCCAACCTCTCTCTCTCTCTTGGAACTCGGCCCGCTTGGTCCTATATCGCCGTGTTAACAACCCCACCTACTATTCATTTTTATCTTTCTTGTTTTTGTTATCTTCGTCTAGAACGTTGACTTGGTGCCGGCCATTGAATGCGACTTGATGTTATGTGTCTTGCGATAGCTAGGTTCATTGCTGTTGAGTTGAAATGTTGCATAACGGTGTGGGAAAGTTCTAGAAGATATAAGGCGGTTCCGAGCGACCTTTTGGGGACGGTTTCGGGGGACAAGAGGAGAGAAAGGTCACGGCCGAGGATAAAATGGCTGAGGAAAGAGAAAGAAAAAAAAAAAAGGGCAAAAATAGCAAGATGGCAAGGTGCTATAGCTGGGAGGGAATGGCGGTTGGGGTGTCGTTTTAGCTAGGTAGGGTCCGTATAATGCGAAGAGAGAAAGGCTTCACCTAGCCGCCCTCGTTGTTGATGGCGCATAGCCGTCTCAATTCTGTGTCGCTTTTGAGAATCAACTTCTCTTTCATTTTTTTTTTTTTTTTATCTTCTTTACCTCCGCTGAAGAGGAGCTACCTCCTCCTAAAGCACAGGGTACTAATCGTCTGCCCCTTCTCTCCCCCAAACACAAAAGCCCTATACTCAACCCTCCCCCATTCCTCAAACTCTCCCCCCGTCCCCTCAACGAACCAGGCTCTCAGTTCCTCCTCGGTCCAATTACAGCTCGTCACGATAAACAAGCCCCCGCAGGGCTTCACGAACTTGGCTATCCTATCCTTGTACCCCTCGCAAATACGCCTCCCCCGCTCATCCTTCTCATCCGAGAGACAAATAGCATCGAAAGTACCCTTATCCAAAACGACGTCCCACCCCCCCCCCTCC